>JAAWWB010001459.1:0-50006 GCA_018804465.1 Populus tomentosa
CTTCTCTCTCTTTCACTACAACTTCTTCTTCTTGCATAGGAGCAACTACAACGGCTAAACTCTCCACCAACACCACCACCAACCTCTCGTTAACCACCCAAACTAGCAGCTCCTCCCACTTGTGTCAAGTGGCCCCCTTCTCTTCTTCCCTCATTCCTTCCCCTATTCTCGTGGCCATTACATGCATAATATATTTTGCATGCAATGGAAAAATAATTAAGTCTAAAGGGTGGGTCAGACCTGATGTGGTCCAAAGCTTGTTACATGGGTTAAGGAGAAAAGTTTAAAGGAATCAAACATTGCACTATCTATGTATCAGTATTTGCAACCCGAGTTGCTAAGCTCGTAGAGGTGTCTCAACACCAAATGCCCTAAGACCAACTGGTCTGGGATTCATTAGCCTAAAACTCGTTACATGGGTTAAAGATACATTGTGTTTTAAGTTGTATGTGTATATAAATAAATAAATAAAGAAAAAAAAGAAATAATAATAATAATCCCAACCCAAGGAAGTTAACCTTAAACATTCGAACATAATATTGTTTTCTTCCAACAAAAGCCCCATCATCTATGTTTTCATACATTGAGCACATAAAAAGAAGGTTTCTTAATATCTTGTTTAAGAAATATGAAGTAGGAATATAAATTTAATGAGAGTTTGTTTATCTGGATAGATTAATGGAAGTTGAATGATGAATGCCTTGCTTTGTGGAACTTGTAAATTGTTTTTCTATTTTAACGCTTTGATTACTAGGGATTAGTAATAAGCTGGTTGGGGGGTGTGATTAGTACTTAAAAGTGCATATTTATCAAGGTTTTATATCATCATTTTGCACTTGAAGTATCAATAACTCCTTAACTAAAGCATGTTTTATAATAACAAGTCTGATATTATAAAATGCCTTAATATATGGTAAATGTTTATCTTAAATGCAGGCATATCACATAAATCAAAGGATTGATTGATGAATTCAACTACTGAAATTTTGAAGATAAAGAAGGGTGAAGCTTAGAAAAGAGATGTTGGTGTAGTCCAAACTAGAATATTGTTCGGTAATTGGGTCATATCTCGAGTTCTAGATGTCTAAATGATCTCAAATTTTTACATCGATTTGGTAAGACATACGCCTACAACTTTCATGTGGACACCAAGATCTAAGAAGGCCGTTTTCAAGTCCAAATTATAGCAACAACGGAGAAGTCTAAATCTGTCTTGCAGTCTAGACATTGTTCAGTGTTCAGCCCATATCTTGAATTCTAGAAGCCCAAATGACCTCAATTTTTTTTTACTGGAAAGCTAAGAGAATTTCCTAGAACTTTCATGAGTATATATGGTTCTAGTTCTGATGTTAGCAATGATGTTTTATTCAGACAAGAAGATAAGGATTTTCACCAAGTCAAGATGTGGCCACCCACTTAACAATTATTCATCAAATCAATAGTTCTAAATTTTGGCCTATAAAAGGAGGCATTTGCCATGCATTTAAGCATCTTGGTGTTCAGATCAAGATCATGCTCTTGCTCTCTTTCTTTATATTGTTTAAGTTTTATTTGATGTTATATTAATCTCTTGTTTATGTTGTTCATTTCCTTTCCTTTATTTGTATAATTATGTTCTTATCTTGTTTATTTATGTTTCTTTCTTTCATTATGTTTAGCTAAATATATTATGTCAAGGTGAAAAGGTTACACTAGTGGTGTAAGAATAAGTATAATATAAACTCAATATGGACTTTAATGCTTGATACTAACATGTTTTATATTTATTAACTTGCTCACTTTTAATACCTTGCTTGTTAAATGGTTAATCTAGATTTATGTTGAACAACCCTTGGTACAACAAATGCTTGGCACTTTCATAGCCCAACCATATGATATAACCTACACCTGTGCTATGAAAAGAACTTGATTTGTTGTTAACATAAGTTATTACCATAAATACCTGATAATATTTACAAGTGTTGTCATTACTTGAACAAGATAATTAATGTAATCATGTTAACAATTATAATCTAATTGGAACCTTCTTTGTATGTGGTTTCCAGTTAAGTAATAAGAGTTTATAATATACTTGTTTGAAGTACCATTAATGGATCCTCTAACCTTGACATTTGTTTTTATTATTGTTTTATCCTTACATCAATCTTACATCTCAAAGCTCTCTTTATTATTACTATTACTATTATTAATATCATTACTACTACTACTACAACTACTATAGTTATTATTAGTATTAGTGTTAGTATTATTACTATTACTATTATTATTACTACTAATATTATTATTAGTAGTACTACTACTACTATTACTGATTATTACTCTTATTATTGTTGTTGTTGTTGTTATTTTTGTTGTTGTTGTGTTGTGTTGTTTATAATTTATATAATTAACCTCCTTGTGGTTCGACCCCGGTCTTGCCGGGTTATTTATTACTTCAACACTCCTACACTTGAGAGAAGACATCAATCTTTTGGTCGTGTCACAAACATTGAACTTCTACGTGGCAGAGCTCTCTATATAAAGATTAGTTTGTGGATTTGCCAGTGGAAAATCCAAGAAGAGATGTAGTAGTTTCATGTCATCTACAATTTTCTCCCACCAGTAGTAGCACCAAAACACAAGAGTAAGGAGAAGAGACATACCTTGTATGAAAAATAGGAAGAGGCATCATACTTCAATGTAGCAGAACTCCCTCTACAAAGATTTGCTTGTGGATCTACTAGAGGGGAATACAAGAGGGAATGTAGTAGTTTATATGCTATGAAACTTTCTCCCACCAGTAGCAGCACCAAAATGTTGGAGGAGATTGAAGAGCCAAACCTGGTCTAAAAAACATGAGCAGAAATTGAACTTCAATGTAGCAGAACTCTTTCCATAGAAATCTGTTTGTGGCTCTACAGTGGGGAATCGAAGAGGGGATGTAATAGTTTCAGATCTTCTACAATTTTCTCACACTAGTGTTAGCATTAAAATGCAGAAATAGGAAGTATAGACAAACTTGGATTGAAAAACATTAACAAGACTACAAACTTCAACATAGCAAAACTCCCTCTGTAGGTGTTTGTTTGTTGCACTGTCAGTGAGGAATCGAAGAGGAGACAAAGGAGTTTTTTATTCGTTAAGTTCTCCTCAAGTGAAGACAATGCATGATTCCACATGTCGAGAATGACAGTGATGCATTATTCCAAGGCTACCAAGATCACCTCACTATTGGAAGGTTTCAAACAATCCTCATACAACCACAACATTGGAAAATTGACATGATATTGTGAGGATTACTGAAAGAGATGAATAAGCTATCATGATGGAAAAGATAAAAGGTTCTGCCAAGAATTCTAGAACAATGATGAGAGATAAATCAGAACATGACTTTAAAGGTGAGAAACTTTAGTTATGTGGTCTAGTCAGATCTTACTAAAGCATCAACTGCTTAAATATCTTTGCCAAAGATTGACATATCTCTACCACTCAAGTTTGTCTACCAACATCTATTAAATTCTAGACTTGTTTCCCTGATTCTATCAAATCCCATGCAACCACCGTTCCCTAGGGGGTATAATCCAAACAAGAGATGTGAATACCATTATGGGGTCTTAAGCCATTTTAGTTGAACATATGCAAGAATTCCAAGAATCGAGTCCAGGGTATGGTGATCAAGAGGCAACTTAATTTTGTGAAACATGATGTCATCAGCCATATTGTCACCAGAACATCCTCAAAATGACAAGTGATTAAGAATGCTTAGCAAAACACAAAGATTACTAGAAAAGTTGATCCAAGGATGGTGTTAAACTGTCAACCATTTTGTTATGGATTTTTGCCATTTTGCATTTTGTTTTAGGACCACATCTCATCCTTTAACAAAATATGTCTCTTTTTTGCCTCTTTGTTGTATTGAAATCATGAGATGTTGCTTTCAAAGGGTATTTTGACAAAATATTTTGATCAAACTACAATATATAAAATTAAGGTTAATTAATCCTTAAAGACTAAAAGTGTTTTGATTATAGAAATGACTCGATACTTGTTCAAATAACATGGGGTGATCAAGCAAATTTTGAACTCCCACTTGAAATTGAACCACACACCATGTAGCTAAATTTTAGCAGTATGCATAATGACATGTAGTGGATTTGGTAGTTATGGACTCGTGAATCATGACTCTTACAACTCCAAATAATTATACTAGATGAGGTCAAAATTTATCAGTTCTAACCGACCTTGCTTAAAATGAGAAAAGACTATCTTTGTTTATCCTTACACAATACTAGAAAAATATTCCTTGCAATCCCATTTTGAGTTTGATTGAATATTTTTTGCAAAAAAAACCTGACATGGATCACACCCTATATTGGGGCAAATGGAAGACTTTTGTTAGAAAAAGATTAAAACAATGATATAATTAATGTTAAAGGAAAGGCTTATGACACAAGTGCAATGATTGAGAAAGGACTAGAAGAAGAAAAGCCATAGAATGGAGGTCCTCCAAGAAAACTTTGTGAAAGGTTATGCAAAAAAAAAAAAAAAAAGTGGAAAGGAAAGAGAATGCCTATCAATTTTAAGAAGGTCAAAAGAGGTTTTAATTGAGTAATAATAAAAAAGAAAAACCCGTTGTGGCACCAAAGCATTGCATAAACATCAGAATGGCATTTTTAGAGTACCAAGCTATAAATATAAAAATAAAAATCCACTCCGTTTCTCTCTCACTCTCTGTGTCGTGTACTGCGGATTTCACATTTGAAGGCAGATAAAAGAAAAGAAGGTACTCTCTCTCTCTCTCTGGATGCCCCAAATCTAGGGTTCCTTTTAATATATTCCTTTTAAAAAATTAAGGTATTTCCCCACTTTTTCTACACTCTTCTTTCCTCACCCTTTCTTTCTTCTCTCCACTCTCAGCCTTCCTTTGATTTTTTTTTTGTTCTTGGCCATGATCCTCCCCTAATGTCCTAAAGGTCAAAACTTTTTTCCCTTTTGTTTTCAACTCATGGCTCACTTTTTTTTCTCTCTTCCTCACATCCTCACCATGTTGTTCAACTTGTTTTTCTATTTTGGCCGAATCTTTTTATTCCTTCACTTTGGGCAAAACACATTGCTCTTCCTTATAGCCCTTCTTCAATTGAATTTCATCTTCATACACTTGCTTTGGTGAGAATGGGGGCAAGTGTATAAATCCTTCCATCCTTCTCCAATAAATACCTGTTCTTAAACCCATCATGCTTGGCTTTTCTATCAAATTACCAAGGCCTTCCTAGTAACAGATGAGTAGCATGCATATGCATAACATTACATAACACTTCATTCTTATATTTGCCTACTGAAAAAGAAATCATCACTTGTCTATTCACCCTAACAACACCACATTCATTCAACCATTGAAGTTGATAAGGCCTCTCATGCTTTATGGTATTCAATCCCAACTTTTTAACCAAATTAACACTAGCAATATTAGTACAACTACCACTATTAATAATCATACTACTTACCTTATCATTGATTAGGCATCTAGTATGGAAGATGTTCTCCCTTTGTTGCTCCATGTCATCCTCTTTAGTCTAAACACTAATCGATCGTCTAATCACCAACAACATACAATAAATCACTAGCATACTCGAGTGGTGGCATGTCATCACAATCAGACTCCTCACTAGTGGACACAATCTCTCCATCATCCCTTAGAATCATAACTCACTGATTTGCACACTTTGATGCATAGTGTCCTAATCCTTGACACTTGAAACACTTTATATCATGATTACGCTTCGGTTGGACTTCTCCCTTAAGTTTTTTTTATCATTGGTCGTAACCTGCTTCTTCATGGAGGTAGGTGCGGCATTTTATGAAGTCACCAACTTTGTTGGTGCACTACCCTCTCTCCTATAATTCGTTCTCCAACCTAGAGAAGACCCCGTATAAGCTTCAGATCATGTATTACCCTTCCTTTTCAATTGTCCTTCAACTTTAATGGCTAAGTGTACTAACTCCTCTAAATAAACATATGATTGCAACTCCACAACATTAGCTATGTCTCTATTCAAGCCATTCAAAAACCTAGACATAGTCACTTCCTCATCTTCATTAATATTAGCCCTAATTATAGCCATCTCTAATTCCTTATGATACTCCTCTATACTCTTATTACCCTGTGTAAACGATTAAACAACTCCCGATAATAGTGTTTCAGAACATACCTCTTCTTTATTATTGTCTTCAACTCCTCCTATGTACTAACTGGTCCTTCTCTATTCCTTCTTCTTTCTACCACCAATCTCTCCCACCATACCATGGCATAGTTAGTAAACTCCACTACAGCTAACTTAACCTTTTTCTCTTTTGAGTACCTATGAATGTCAAAAATTATCTCTAACTTTCTCTCCTACTCTAAATAAGCTTCAGGGTCAGTTCTTCCCTTAAATGCTGAGATTTTCAACTTAATACTACCCAAATTTCAATCCACATCACCCAAATCATCAAAATTCCTTCTATGCCCAGAATCCCTATCCGGCCAAATTCGACCCCTCATTGGTCGAGCCTCATACAAGTCATTCCTATATGTATAGAACTCACTACCACGGTTAAAATCATCTTCGGCTCCTTCTATAGAGTTTCTAGCAACACTCTCCTTCTTCCTAGCTTCTCTACCCTCTTTCCCAAGCCCACTTTCAACCTTAGTCTCCAATTTTTCAAACCTACTCATCATCTCTCCAAACATGAACTCCAATCTAGAAGACATTATCTCTTATATATATATATACTTGCATGAAATTGTTAACAATAAAAAAATACCTCGCACACTCGTGTTTCACACAAAAACATAGGCTTTTCACTCTAATATGCTCACCACACCTCTTTTTTTTTTTTACTTAAAATTGCCATTTTTTAGTTCTTAAGATCACTTAGCAACAATTTTAGAAAAAAAAAAAACAAGCAACTTATTGTGAATTTATAAACGCAATATAGACTCAAGAAGCAAAGAATTATGAAACTAACAAAACAAAACTAATTGTTTTTATATAGGTGGCTGAATCTATCTAGAATCAAACAATTAACAATAAAGACTCAAATTGAAGGATATAACCTATGATTAGATCAGTTCTGATACCAACTGATGCGAACCCTAGCAGAATTTAGTGGAATTCGCAACCCCAAGATTAATCTAATCCAAGTTTGTTGAGATTTGAATGAGCTTATCACAATGGAAGACTTACTCCAAGGCAACAAGACTATAAACCTACTCAATCACAACAACTACACCTGGAGACGAGCAAAGGAAGTATAAATTCACAACAAAGAATGGTCAATTCTTTAAAGAGTTGAAAGTTCAATCAAGAACCAAAATTGAGCAACCAAAAAGTCTGCTACAATGCTGAAAATATCATAAAAAGTTTGCCCTAAAATTATTCCTAAAAGTATTTAAACTCCAATCCAAAACCCTAGTTTTCCTAATGGGTCTCACATAGCCTAATTTAAATAATAATCAACCCAAGCTAAAACTAGCCGAAACTAATTAAAATAAACAAGTCTAAAACCCAAATAAAATGTCTCAAAATAAGTAAAGTTTGATAGCCCAACTAATTAACTAAGACAAGTTCATTATTTCTACATTCTGTCTGGCAGCAACAAAAGCCCTACTTAAAATGAATGGTTCTCTTTTGTCTTAATGAATTAGAAGGCATGCCATATACCGTTGGAAAGGTATGGAAGTCTAGTTTTCATCCCAATTAGAATTATATAAAATTCTATATATAGTTCCAGTTATGACCAAAAGAGTAATGAAAGGTCAAACTATCCGAATCTAATCTTCTTCTCCCAATCCTTGTGCAATAGTCTTGGTTCCACCAACAAGCCCCTCTTGAACATGAATCTGATTAATCAAGGCTTGCTCTTTATTATTACAAATCCTCTTGCAATCCACCTTAGCCCATGTCTTTTGAAGAAGTCCATTAAAAGCTTCTTTGAACTTCTTAGCCCTAAGCCTGGTAACTGGACCAACTGGAACCTCCAATGGATCCTTTGATGGTTGGATCGCATCAACACATCATATAGATATGTTTTAGCAGTATGCATAATGACATGTAGTGGATTCAATAGTTATGGACTCGTAAATCATGACTTTTACAAGTCCAAATCATTACACCGGATGAGATCAAAATTTATCAGTTCTAACTGACCTTGCTTGAAATGAGAAAAGGTCATCTTTGTTATCCCTTCACTTTCTAAAAATTATATCCCTTCCATTTCCATTTTGAGCTTGATAAAATATTCCTTGAAAAAAAAACTCTGAATAGGATCATGCCTATATTAGAAGCAATGAGAGATATTATGTTAGAAAAGATGGAGACTTTCATAACCTATTTTTGGGTTATTCCCCAAATTCATTTTTTCTCTTCCAAAACAAAACGAAAAAAAAAAATATTCGGAAGAAATCCAAAAAAGAAAATCACTGTGAGTAGAGGATGCCAAAGCGCCTAGAAAATGGCTAAAAAATGGTTAGGAGGTTAAAAAATACAAAGATGGAAATTTGACAGTATATTTTAGACTGATGAGAGCCTTGTTGACAAAGAAAATTTAATTTGAGGAAGAAAAGTTCAAAATTAGATGTTTATAGACTTAATTAAATTTTATTAAAGGTTTAATTGAGTTTATGGAGGGTTTGATTACAAGAAACATTGATTTAAAAGTCAATTTGGGCTTTACTTGGAAGAAATTAAAGTTCGAGGGTCAAATTATAATTTTTAAAGTTGATTTGGTCAGATCAGGGGCTTAATTGCATAAATTTTAAAGTTTGAAGGCCAATTAGGGACTTGATTGAAGAAATTCAAAACCAAGGACCACACTGAAAGAGGTGTGTAAATAGAGGGGCTAGAATTGACGAGAATCAGGTGCCAAATTGAAGAAATTGAAAGTTTTTGGCAGGATTAAAGTGAAAAAGAACACCAACTTTAGGGTCGATGATTGAATTTGGCAGGGATGCAATTCAATTGATTCTTAAAATCAAAATTGCAATTGAGGACTTGATCCAACAAATCAAACATTAAAGACTGATTTGGAATTTGACTTGTTTTTTGCACCATTTTCTTTTAAATAAAACGACGTATTTTGTACAAAATGGTGCCATTTTAGTACACTGTTCATAAAAAAGATGAGGGCTAAAACGATGCTATTGTGAATGGAATTGTAGGTCTTCTTCTTCCCCTGGTCCATAAGGCAAGGGAAAAAGAAAATTTTTCCCCTGCTTTTTTTCCTTCTATACCCCCTACCTGAAAACCCTACACAACCCATACCCATACATACCTACCACCATAATGAAGCAAAGAGAGGGGAGCCATGCCCTGGGGCGGTTACATAGAGCTATGCCTTGACCACTTTACCCTATACTTGGACAGGGGTAAGGCAACCCTCTCCTCCTCCCTTTTATAAATAACAAGGGAAAGAGACACAAAAGGAGGGGTTTTTTTGGGAGAGAGGATATTGTTACAGTAGGGATTTTGAGGGGAAAGGAGATTACAAAGGAGGGAGGATTAGCATAAAAAAAAAAAGAGTAAAAAAATAGAGGATAAAAAGGAGAGAAACAAAGAAAAAAAAGGAAAGAAACAGTGGAAAACAGAAAGGGAGAAAAAGGAGAGGAGGAAGAGAGAAACAAAGATAGAGAAAAAAGAAAAAGGGAAGAAACAAAAGTAACAGAAAAACCAAAGCAAGAGGAAAAAGAAGAACCACTGCAAAGCCGCCACCATTCTTCCTCTTCGCCACCACCAGCAACACTGTGAGCAACAATTAGGCAAGCCTCCACTTTTCTTCTTCTTCTTCTCCCTTGCTTCTCCACTGTTCATGTTGCATGTAAATAGTGGAGAGTTTTCCACTATTTACTGGGTTGGATAGCTCTGGCCCATACCAAAATGACTGCGTCGGGTTCGACATAAGTTGAAAAGAAAGACTTTTTTGGGCCGAACTCGGCCTAATTTCCTTTTAAGTCGAACTCGACCCAAACAGGGTGGGCTTAACCCATAGGATTGGGCAAGGCCCAAACTCAATACATTATTATATATTAAAAAAAAAAACAAAAAATCCTTTCTAAAAATTTGTGGTTCTCCTGAGTAATTTTATATCATTTTGATTAATATTGGTTTGTATTTTTATACTATAAAGATATAAAAATGGTATTAAAATACCCGGTTTTCTTCGAAATGTTAAAAAAAAAGCCTTGTTTTCATGCATACAACCAAGTCTCCTAAGATTTTAAAAAAATCAAACTGTATTTTCAAACAACAAAATTATAAAATATATATTTTAGCATTCATTTTGGACTTTAATAACCAGTTTATTAAAGTCATAAGAACTAGGCCAATATTTTGAAAATACAAAAAAAATTATTTTGTTTTCTTTTAATACTAGGATTATGAACTTATAGGCAAGAGATATTCTTGATATTAAAAAGGTAGTTCTTCGTTTTGTTGACATTAGAACGGTTAGATTTTACTCGATAAGATAAGGATTTTTTTACCGAGGAGGATTTGTCTTCAACCTTAGACAAACTAATAATTAGAAAGCACAACAATACCTTAACCTTTGTCAGACAATTAAACAATGCAACTTACCTTAGGTAGAGCATATTTGGGGTGTTAATACCTTCTTTTTATACAAACAGTCCTCATACCCAATCTCTGAGATTAGTTAGGATTCCTAATGACCAAAATACTAGATGGTGACTCTCATTCCATCTTTCCACTGATAAAAGATAAGAAATCCTTATCTTCCCCATTTTCCCGATACCATACCAAGAGTGGACACATATTGCCGTGACACCACACACGTGTGAAAAAGACAATAGTGGAATCAACGGCAAAGGGCATATTAAAGAAAGAAAGTCCAACGATTGAGAAATGACTCAAAGAAAAGAGACATAGACAAGGGAGCAGAAAATATTGATGATTAGTCCTATGTGCTTAATAATGTATTTCATTATCATCTAAACAAAGTAGTGAAGATGAGTGTTGTAAATGATCGGGTCACAGTTAATAGACACAACAAATGCCTAAAATCATCACCAGAAAAAATATTGAGCTACTAACATGAATTTTATTTTCTATGATAAAGCCTCTGATCAAAGGAGATGTAAGCCTCGATTGAAATTTTGGCAGAAAAGCAATCTAAGTGCTTATAGAATGGATTTAACGAAGGTACCAAATAAGCATTAGAATGAACAAAAAAAAGAGAAATCTTGGAAATAAAAATTCACATTATAAAGGAGGACTTCTAGGAATACAGGAACAATGGCGGCACGTCTTCTCCACGCGCCACCGCCGCGTCAAGCAAAGCCTAAAAGATCAGTGGATATGGGATGTTTTCTCCTCCTATCCCTTTCTACACAGGCGGTGATAACTACCATCACCTACAAAAGAAGAAAAAAACACAAGTTTCAGTTCTTCCTCCTTTTTTTTAGATATGCTCTCTTCTGGTTTCACTCTTTCTTATGGTTTATTGTTTTTTTTTGTCTTCTGCAGGTGATAGATCTGGCAGTTGGGTAGCTATGAGGCTAGCTTCAGGCTACTATTTTGGTCGTTTGATTAGTACTTAAAAGTGCATTTTTATCAAGGTTTTATATCATCATTTTGCACTTGAAGTATCAATAACTCCTTAACTACAACATGTTTTATATTAGCAAGTTTGATACTATAAGATACCTTAATTTATGATAAATGTTCATCTTAAATGCAGGCTTATCACGTAAATTAAAGGATTGATTGATGAGTTTAACTACTGAAATTAAGAAGACAAAGATAGCGCTAAGCTTAGAAAAGAGATGCTGGTTCAGTCCAAACTGGAACACTATTCAATCATTGGATCATAACTGGAGTTGTAGAACTTGGATTTAGGTATGCTCTATATGGATGGAAAGCTAAGACATAGGCCTAAAACATTCATGGGAGTGCAAGACCCAGTTTTGCTATTTGGAAGTCCAAATCTTAGCAACAACTGAGAAGTCAGAATCCGTTTTGCAGCCCAAACACTATTCAGTGTTCAGCCTATATCTCGAGTTTTAGAAGTCCAAATGACCTCAATTTTTTTTCCAGAAAGCTAAGACAATTTCCTAGAACTTTCATGATTCAAGTTTGTTCGAATTCTGACATTAGCAATGATGCTTTGTTTAGACAAGAAGATAAGGATTGTCACCAAGTCAAGATGTAGCCACCCACTCACCAATTAGTCATCAAATCAATAGTTCCAAATTTTAGCCTATAAAATGAGGCATTTGCCATGCATTTAGGCATCTTGGTGTTCAGATCAAGATCATGCTCTTGCTCTCTTTCTTTGTATTTTGTAATGTTCAAGTTTTATTTTATTTTATATTAATCTCTTGTTTATGCTTTTCATTTCCTTTCCTTTACTTCTATAATTATGTTCTTATCTTATTTATTTATGTTTCTTTCTTTCATTATGTTTAGCTAAATTTATTATGTCAAGGTGAAAAGGTCACACTAATGGTGTAAGAATAAGTATAGTATAAACCCAACATGGACTTTAATGCTTGATACTAACATGTTTTATATTTATTGTCTTGCTCACTCTTAATACCTTGCTTGTTAAATGGCTAATCTAGATTAATGTTGAACAACCCTTGGTACAACAAATACTTGGCACTTTCATAGCCCAATTGTATGGTATAACTGACACTTGTGTTATGAAAGGAACTTGATTTGTTGTTAATATAAGTTATCACCATGAATACTTGATAATTTTACTAGTATTGGCATTACTCGAATAAGATAATTAATGTAATCATGCTAATAATTTATAATCCGATTGGAACCTCCTTTGTGTGTGGTTTCCAGTTGAGTAATAAGAGTTTATACTATACTTTTTTGAAATACCATTAGTGGATCCTCTAACCTTGACATTTGTTTTTATCATTGTTTAATCCTCATATTAATCTTACATCTCAAAGTCCTTTTTATTATCACTATTACTATTACTATTATTAATATTACTATTGCTGCTGCTACTGTTGCTGCTATTGTTATTGTTATTGTTGTTGTTATTATTATTGTTATTACTGCTATTGTGTTGTTGTGTTGTTGTTATTTATAATTTATATAGTTAACCCCTCTATGTGGTTCAACCACAGTCTTGCTGGGTTATTTATTACTTCGACACTCCTACACTTGGAAGAAGACATCAATATTTTGGTCGTGTCAAGTTTTTGGCGTTGTTGCCGAGGAGTTAAATTCTTATATAAATTATAATATTTATTTTATTTTCTATTTTCACTTTTCATTTTATCTAACTTTTGTTTTGTTTTGTTTCCTTTTCTTTTCATTTATTTTCTTCCCTTTATTCTCTTCCTACACGTGCATAGAGTTTGGTCAAGTACATTAAGTGGTAGACTTTGTAGGGTATCCTCATTATTTTGAGAAAATATGACCGAAGAAGATAACCAGTCGCTTCATAATGAGAATAACCGTGTTAGAACACTTAGAGACCATATGAATACCACAAGAACAAGTGCACCCTTATACATAGTTTTCTCTCCTGATGCATCTCATTTTAATTTTAAGCCAGACATTATTCATCTTTTACCTTCTTTTCATGGCTTAGATTTAGAAAATCCATACTTGTTGATTAGTACTTAAAACTGCATGTTTATCAAGGTTTTATATCATCATTTTGTACTTAAATTATCAATAACTCCTTAACTAAAGCATGTTTTATAATAACAAGTCTAATACTATAAGATACCTTAATATATGGTAAATGTTCATCTTAAATGCAGGCCTATCACATAAATCAAAGGATTGATTGATGAATTCAACTACTGAAATTTTGAAGATAAAGAAGGGTGAAGCTTAGAAAAGAGATGTTGGTACAGTCCAAACTGGAACATTGTTCGGTAATTGGGTCATATTTCGAGTTCTAGGTGTCCAAATGATCTCAAATGTTTACACAAATTTGGTAAGACATAGGCCTACAACTTTTATGTGGACACCAAGATCTAAGAAGGCCGTTTTCAAGTCAAATTATAGCAACAACGGAGAAGTCCGAATCTGTCCTGCAGCCCAGACACTGTTCAGTGTTCAGCCCATATCTTGAGTTCTAGAAGTCCAAATGACCTCAATATTTTTTTCCTGGAAAGCTAAGAGAATTTCCTAGAATTTTCATGAGTACATATGGTTCCAGTTCTGATGTTAGCAATGATGTTTTATTCAGACAAGAAGATAAGGATTTTCACCAAGTCAAGATGTGGCCACCCACTCAACAATTATTCATCAAATCAATAGTTTCAAATTTTGGCCTATAAAAGGAGGCATTTGCCATGCATTTAAGCATCTTGGTGTTCATATCAAGATCATGTTCTTACTCTCTTTCTTTGTATTTTGTAATGTTTATGTTTTGTTTGATGTTATATTATTCTCTTGTTTATGCTCTTCATTTCCTTTCCTTTATTTGTATAATTATGTTCTTATCTTGTTTATGTATGTTTCTTTCTTTTATTATGTTTAGCTAAATCTATTATGTCAAGGTGAAAAGGGTACACTAATGGTGTAAGAATAAGTATAGTATAAACTCAACATGGACTTTAATGCTTGATATTAACATGTTTTATATTTGTTACCTTGTTCACTTTTAATACTTTGCTTGTTAAATGGTTAATCTAGATTTATGTTGTATAACACTTGGTACAACAAATACTTGACACTTTCATAGCTCATACTGTATGGTATAACTGACACCTGAACTATGAAAGGAACTTGATTTGTTGTTAATTTAAGTTATAATCATGAATGCTTGACAACATTTACAAGTATTAGCATTATTCGAATAAGATAACTAATGTAATTATGTTAACAATTTATAATCTGATTGGAACCTTCTTTGTGTATGGTTTCCAAGTTGAGTAGTAAGAGTTTATACTATACTTGTTTGAAATACCATTAGTGGATCCTCTAACCTTGACATTTGTTTTTATCATTGTTTAATCCTTACATTAATCTTCCATCTCAAAGCTCTCATTAACTTCTTCCTCTTCTTCTTTATTATTATTATTATTATTATTATTATTATTACTATTACTACTATTACTATTACTACTACTACTACTACTACTACTACTACTATTATTATTTACATTCTTGTTATATTTTATGTACATTAAGTATGCTATGTGTTTGATCAAGAATGCTGACATTGTTGGCCTTACCTTGTTCATTCGCATAAGAAATCTCTTTATAATATATAATATATCTCTTTGATCTTTTCATAAAATCAGTATATAGGCTAGAAACCTGTGACCTGATCTTTTAGATCATTCTCAGGTATAACAACGCCACGTACTGAGTATTATTATTATTATTTTTATTACTATTAATATTATTATTACTATTACTATTATTGTTATTATTGTTGTATTGTTATTTATAATTTATACAATTAACCTCTATATGGTTCGACCCCGATCTTGCCGGGTTATTTATTACTTCGACACTCCTGCACTTGGGAGAAGACATCAAGCTTTTGGTCGTATCAAGTTTTTGGTGCTGTTGCCGGGGAGGTATATTCTTATATAAATTATAATATTTAATTTATTTTTTTCTTTTCACTTTTCAATTTATCTAACTTTTATTTCTTTTGTTTTGTTTGTTTCTTTTTTCTTCTCTTTTCTTTTCTTCCTTTTATTCTCACACGTGCATGAGAGTTTGGTCACGTACATTAAGTGGTCGACTTTGTAGGGTATCCTCATCATTTTCAAAAAATATGGCCGAAGAAGATAATCAATCGCTTCATAATGAGAATAACCGTATGAGAACACTTAGAGACCACATGAATCCCAGAAGAACAAATGCACCCTCATGCATAATTTTCCCTCCTGATGCATCTCATTTTAATTTTAAGCCAGACATTATTCAACTTTTACCTTCTTTTCATGGTTTAGACCTAGAAAATCCATACTTGCATTTAAGGGAATTTGAGGAGGTCTGTAATACCTATAATGACACAAATTGTAGCATGAACACCATTAGATTAAAGCTTTTTCCTTTTTCATTAAAAGATAAAGCTAAAATATGGCTACAAAATTTGAGACCAGGATCTATTCGTGCTTGGGATGAAATGCAACAATAATTTTTAAAGAAGTTTTTTCCATCTCATAGAACAAACTCTTTCAAAAGACAAATCATCACTTTCACTCAAAAGCCAGGAGAAACATTTTACCAATGTTGGGATAGGTATCGAGACTTGCTTAATACTTGCCCACATCATGGTTTTAAAACATGGAGATTGGTTTCACATTTTTATGAAGGTTTAACACCTAGAGATATGCAAATGGTTGAATTGATGTGCAATGAAACTTTTGAAGATAAAGACCCTAATGAAGCAATGGAGTACCTAGACTTGCTAGCTGAAAATGCTCAAAATTGGGACACCATAGGTACTTATGAGGCACCAAGTAAAACTCAACCTCATACATCTAGTGGAGGTATGCACAACCTTAGGGAAGATCATGACCTCCAAGCCAAGTTTGCATCTTTAGCTAGAAAAGTCGAAGCACTTGAATTGGAAAAGAGTGGTCAATTAAAATTCATTCAAGACATTGTGTGTCAAATCTGTGAAACCAAGGAACACTCAACAAATGATTGTCCAACTTTGCCTTCTCTTAGGGAATGCCTCCATGAACAAGCCCATGCTTTAAACAGTTTCCAAAGGCCCAATCATAACCCATACTCACAAACGTATAACCCTGGTTCGACAAATCACCCAAATTTTTGTTGGAAGAGTGATAACAACAATGCACAAACTTTATAGCCACCATTTCAAGCACACCATAATTTCCAAAATTCTCATGGATATGCACCTCCTTATGCTCCACCTCCTAGAAGAAATCTTGAGGAAACATTGCATGCATTCATTGAAAAGCAGGAGACAATCAACACTCAACTTGCTCAAAGTATGACAGATTTTAAAGATACTCTTGCAAAATTAACATCTGCTCTCAGTTTCCAAGAGAAAGGTAAGTTTTCATCTCAACCACAGCAACATCCAAAGGGGTACAATGCAAATGCTAGTAGTTCGGAAGCCAACACATGGATCAAGTCAAATCAGTCATCACTCTTCGTAGTGGTAAGGTTATTGAAAAACCCACTCTTGAACCTTGTGAGAAAGATGAAGAGTCTATCTCTAAGGGTAAGGAAAAGGTTGAACCTGAACATTGCAAAGAAAAGGCTGATTCCCCGCCAGCACTTCCATTTCCTCATGCCATGACCAAACAAAGGAAAGTCAATCATAACTCTAAAATCTTTGAAACTTTCAAACAGGTAAGGATCAATATACCTTTGTTGGATGCTATTAAACAGGTTCCTTCCTATGCTAAATTTTTGAAAGACCTGTGCACTGTGAAGAGAAAACTGAATGTGAAAAAGAAAGCCTTTTTAGCCGAACAAGTAAGTTCCATTCTTCAAAACAATAATGATTTGAAATATAAAGACCCTGGTTGTCCTACAATTTCTTGTTTTATTGGAAAACATAAAATTGAAAGAGCCTTACTTAATCTTGGAGCTAGTGTGAATTTACTTCCATATTCAGTCTTTCAAAGTCTCAATCTAGGTGAGTTAAAACCAACCTCTGTAACTCTTTTACTTACTGATGGATCTATAAAAGTGCCTAGAGAAATAGTTAAGGATGTGTTAGTACAAGTTCATAAATTCATTTACCCTGAAGATTTTGTTGTCTTGGATACACAACCTGTTGAAGCATGTAATTCAATTCTTGTCATTTTAGGACGTCCATTTCTTGCCAGTTCTAATGCATTGATTAATTATAGGAATGGACTGATGAAGCTATCATTTGGAAACATGACATTGGAGATGAACATTTTCAACATTTACAAACAACCTAGAGATGATAATGATTTACAGGAAGTGGACTTTATTAAAAAATTAGTTCATGATCAATTTCAAACCACTTCTAGTGAAACTGAGATTAATGAATCTAATGATTTGCAAATGGTCTATTTTCAGGAAGAATTAAAAGCATGTGATTGAAGACCACAAATTGAAGAATTGCCACCACGATCAATTGAGCCCATACCTTCAAGTGTTCAACCACCAAAACCTGAATTAAAGTCATTACCATTTAATCTCAAATACTCATTTTTGGAAGAAAATGATACTTTTCCAGTAATAATATCTTCCAAACTTAATGCACATCAAGAAGGTAAGTTATTACAGACTCTGACAATGCACAAAAATGCATTAGGATGGACGATAGCTGACATAAAAGGAATTAGCCCTTTGATTTGCACACACAGGATTTATTTGGAAGAAAATGCTAAACCCTCTAGAAAAATGCAACGAAGGCTGAATCCTAATATGAAAGAAGTAGTGAAAAATGAAGTCATTAAGCTTCTAGATAATGAAATCATTTATCCTATTTCTAACAGCAAATGAGTAAGTCCTACCCAAGTTGTACCCAAAAAGTCTGGAGTCACTGTGATAACAAATGAAAAAAATGAGTTAATTCCAACTAGGACTATTACTGGTTGGCGCATGTGCATTGACTATAGGAAACTTAATTCAATGACTAGAAAAGATCATTTCCCTTTACTTTCATGGATCAAATCCTAGAAAGAGTTGCAAGTCATGAATTTTATTGTTTCCTAGATGGCTATTCAGGTTACAATCAAATTGAAATTGCATTGGAAGATCAAGAGAAAACTACTTTCACATGTACATTTGGTACTTTTGCATATTGAAGGATGCCTTTTGGATTATGTAATGCACCAGCCATGTTTCAAAGATGCATGCTTAGCATATTCAGTGATATGGTTAAACATTTTCTTGAGATTTTTATGGATGATTGTTATTTTTTTGGTGATTCATTTGATGATTGTTTGACTAACTTAGAAAAGGTTTTGAGCAGGTGTGAAGAGAAGAATCTTGTACTGAATTGGGAAAAATATCACTTTATGGTAACAAACGGCATTGTACTTGGTCACATTATTTCATCGAAAGGAATTGAGGTTGATAAATCTAAAATCAAGTTAATTGCTTACTTACCAACACCAAAATCTATTCAAGATGTTAGATCATTCTTAGGACATGCTGGTTTTTATAGAAGGTTCATCAAAGATTTTAGTGTAATATCTAAGCCATTGAGTAACCTTCTAACAAAGGATAATATTTTTGATTGGACTCAACATTGTGAAGAAGCCTTTGTTAAACTTAAAAACTTGCTTACTTTTGCTCCTATCATTACCTTTTGAAATAATGTGTGACGCTAGTGATTATGTCGTGGATGCTGTCTTGGGACAAAGAAAAGATAAGAAACCTTATGTGATTTACTATGCAAGTAAAACTTTAAATAATGCTCAATTGAATTACACCACCTCTTAAAAAGAATTACTTGCAGTAGTATTTGCATGTGATAAATTCAGGTCTTATCTTGTTGGATCACCTGTTGTTGTTTTTAGTGATCATGCAACATTGAAATATCTTCTTTCTAAGAAACATTCTAAGGCTAGATTGGTGCGGTGGATTTTGTTGCTTCAAGAATTTGATAACACAATCAAAGACAAGAAAGGCACCGAAAATGTTGTTGCAGATCATTTGTCAAGATTGCCAATAGATTCAAAATTTGACATCACACCAATCGATGACTACTTTCCCGATGAATCTTTACTTTCCATTTCTACGATGCCTTGGTTTGCTAATATTGTTAATTTTCTTGTTTTAGGACAATTGCTAGCTCATTGGAGTACCCAAGACAAAATAAAGTTCTTGAACGAAGTGAAGAACTTTTATTGAAATGACCCTTATTTATTCAAATATTGTTCATGGACTCACATGCATTCTGCAAGACTTGTAAAAATTATCAAAAGTTGGGATCTATTTCAAAACGTCACATGATGCCTTTAAATCATATTCTTGTCATTGAGATCTTTGACTGTTGGGGTATATATTTCATGGGTCCATTTCCTCCATCATTTGGTTTCTTGTACATATTAGTCGCAGTAGATTATGTTTCAAAATGGATAGAGACAATTCTAAGTTGAAACAATGATCACAAAACAATGATAAAGTTTTTGAAAGAAAATATTTTGAGTTGATTTGGAATCCCTGGAGCCATGATAAGTGATTGTGGAACATATTTCTATAACAAGCCATTTGATTCTTTAATGAAGAAATATGGAATCACACACAAAGTTGTCACCCCTTATCACCCTCAGACAAGTGGACAAGTAGAGCTTGCTAATAGGGAGATCAAACAGATCTTAGACAAAATAATGAACCCTAATAAGAAAGACTGGTTTTTAAAACTTAATGATGCACTTTGGGCTTATCGAACTGCTATTGAGGAGACCGAAGGTGAAGAAGACGCTGCTGAGGGGAAGGCTTTTATGTTAATGGAGATGAAGATATTGGGGAAGATCGGTATGGGTTCTGTAAAAGGAAAAAGATGGTTGGAGTCAAGGGTGAGATGGCCAGAGGGGGTCGCTGGCTTTGGTTCACTTTGCCAATAAGATGGAGAGACCGAAGGGGATGAGGCTGTCTTGGAGAGGAAAATGCTAAGGGGAGACGGAGCCTCTGGCTGAAGGTTGAAGATGAGAGAAAAAAAAGGGGGGGCACTCATTTGGTTTTCTCTTGTCTTGGTCGAGGAAAGGGAGAATAAGGGTCTGTCAAAAGGAAAGGGAAAATCCATGGAAATCGGAGGAAGAAAGCTGATGGGTCAGCTGAGAGAGGGAAGGTCTGGTAAGGTGAGGGAGCGGCCGATTCTAGTTTGTGTTTGGATGAGGGGGGTGAGCGGCAACTGCTTCGGGTGAGGGAGAAGAAAGAGTTAAGCTTTTTAAGCTTTTTTTTTTTATCTCCTCAAATGTTTAAAATTGCCCCCCTTAAGTGAGTTGTGGAAATTCCTATTTAGGTAAAATGTTGCTAGGTCCCAAACTTGGTCCCTCAACTTTTTTGTTTTTATATAAAATTTGATTTTTTCTTGTTTTTTCTTTTATTTTTTGAAAACGAACAATATCAACGTCGATTCAATGAAGAAAATCAATTATTTTAAAAATAACGCGTGAAAAGTTGAACGCGTTAAAAAGAACTTTGAAAAATTAAATTCTTTTGAGACGATGCCGGAAATGCTAAAAACAATACAAATATATTAAAAACATATTTTTTTTGGATTTTTGTTGTTTTCACTATTTTTGGATTTTTCAAAAATTTTATCAAATAGGTGGGTTAAAAATTAGGTAACAACAAGGTTTATTCACTTTAATTGATATTAAAATTTATCTTCATTTGTTTTTTATTTTCAAGTATTAATAATTTTATCAATTTTAATTCACATTGAGAAAATATTATTTGTAATTGAAACAAGATTATAATAACATTTTATTAATTAAACATGATTTGTTTTTTTATATATTTTCAATACTGAGCCTTTAGGCTATGTTTGTATAACATCATAATTTAAATAATCTATAAAAATTAAATAAGTGACTAAGCTTTCATATATATATATATTAAGTAAGAGATATAGCCCCGTTTGAAACGCGGTGCAAATTGTGTTCTAAAAATTAATTTTTTTTTTTCTAAAAATAATTTTTTATATTTTTAGATCATTTTGATTTATTAATATCAAAATAATTTTTAACAAATAAAAATATTATTTTAATGTATCTCTAAGTGAAATACACTTTAAACCATTACCACAATCACATTCTCAAATAGACCCGTACACTAAGTACAAGTAAGGGATAATGTTGTACATAGAAAATGAAAGGTTAACATAAAACCATATAAACTTTAAAAATTAACATGCCCACTCTTATAAATCATTAGGTTTTATAATAGCTATAATACTAGGTAATGACTCTCTCTTTTTTTTTTTTTAATAAAAGATAAAAATTCCTTATACTTTACACCCTAATTACCCATTACAAATTGTTATTATTAAAGAATCACTATAAACTTAAAAGTTTAAAGTTTTAATAATAATTTTATATTATTAGATAATACATCTTTTCAACTGAATATTTAATTTAATTTTGTTTTGTTATTAGTACTTAAAAGCGTATATTTATCAAGGTTTTATATCATCATTTTGCACTTAAAGTATCAATAACTCCTTAACTAAAACATGTTTTATAATAACTAGTCTAATACTATAAAATGCCCTAATATATGATAAATATTTATCTTAAATGCAGGCATATCACATAAATCAAAGGATTGATTGATGAATTCAACTACTGAAATTTTGAAGATAAAGAAGGGTGAAGCTTAGAAAAGAGACGTTGGTGCAGTCCAAACTGGAACACTGTTCGGTAATTGGGTCATATCTCGAGTTCTAGATGTCCAAATGACCTCAAATATTTACACAAATTCAGTAAGACATAGGCCTACAACTTTCATTTGGACATCAAGATCTAAGAAGGCCGTTTTCAAGTCCAAATTATAGCAACAACGGAGAAGTCCGAATCTGTCCTCCAGCCTAGACACTGTTCATTGTTCAGCCCATATCTTGAGTTCTAGAAGTCCAAGTGACCTCATCTTTTTTTTCCTGGAAAGCTGAGTCAATTTCCTACAACTTTTATGTTTACTAGAGGACCCAGTTCGGATGGTAACATTTTTGTTTTATTCAGACAAGAAGATAAGGATTTTCACCAAGTCAAAAGTTGCCCACCCACTCAACAATTAGTCATCAAATCAATAATTCTGAATTTTGGCCTATAGAAGGAGGCATTTGCCATGTATTTGAGGGCTTGGTTGTTCAGATCAAGTTCATGCTCTTTATTTCTCTCTTTATATCATTTTGTAATTCTTAAGTTTTGCTTTCATTAATATCTTGTTATGCTTTTCATTTCCTTTCCTTTCCTTAGTTAACTTGTATCTTATTTATGTTCTTGTTTTCTTTATTTATGTTTCTCTTCTTCATTATGTTTAGCTAAGTTTATTATGTCGAGGTGAAAAGGTTACACTAATGGTGTAAGAACAAGTATGGTATAAACTCAACATGGACCTTAATGTTTAATATTAACATGTCTTATCTTTTTATCTTACTAATTCTTAATACCTTGCTTGTTAAATGGTTAATCTAGATTTGTGTTGTATAATACTTGGTACAACAAATGCTTGGCACTCTCATAGCCCAACCGTATGGTATTACCTACACCTGGGCTATGAAAGGAATTTGATTTGTTGTTAACATCAATTAACATCATGAATTCCTGATAATATTTAAAAGTTTGGTGTTATGTAAATGAGATAATTAATATGATCATGTTAATAATTTATAATGAGCTATTAATGACAAATCATCTGATTGGAACCTCCCTCGTGTGTGGTTTCCAAATTGAGTAATAAGAGTTTATATTATACTTGTTTGAAATACCATTGGTGGATCCTCTAACCTTGACATTTATTTTTTATCATTGTTTAATCCTTACATTAATCTTTCATCTCAAAGTTCTCATTAATTTCTTCATCTTCTTCTTCTTTTATTATTATTATTATTATTATTATTATTACTATAACTATTATTATTATTATTATTATTATTATTATTATTATTTACATTCTGTTTATATTATATAATATATCTCTTTGATCTTTTTATAAACTCAGTATATAGACTGGAAACCTGTGACCCGATTTTTTGGATCATTCTTAGGTGTAACAATGCCACGTACTGAGTATTACTATTACTATTATTATTACTATTATTGCTATTATTGTTATTATTTTTGTTATTGTTGTTATTATTATTGTTGTTGTTGTTGTATTATTGTTATTTATAAATTGTACAATTAACCTCTCTGTGGTTCGATCTCGGTCTTGCTGAGTTATTTATTACTTCGACATTCTTGCACTTGGGAAAAGACATCAATCTTTTGGTCGTGTTATTTTGTATTAAATATTTTGATTGAATTGATTTTTTAACATTGACAAAATAATTATAATAATGTAAATGATTAGAACCATGGAGTCTGAAGTAATAATGCGTCATTAAAATTTATGGTCAAGTCTTTGTTCATGTTCAGCATCTTTTGTTTCCATGATGTCGATCTTCTGCTTTCATTATATCGATCTTTTGCACTGTCGAGAAGAGAAAGATTAATAAAGCTAAAGCATCAGTATGAATTAGGCCAAAAGCTGATAGCTTACCCCACATTTCTTGGGTCCAATGAGCGAACAGTGAGAAGTAATAATGCATCTTTAAAATTTAAGATCAAGTCTTTGTTCATGTTCAGCATCTTTTTTTTTGGATAATTCATGTTCAGCATCTTTTGTTTCCATTATGTCGATCTATTGTATTGTCGAGCAGAGAAAGATTAATAAAGGTAAAGCATCAGTATGAAGGCCAAAAGCTGATATAGCTTACCCTACATTTCTTGGGTCCAATCGGAAAGTGAACATTGAGAATAAATAATGCATCTTTAAATTTTATGGTCAAGTCTTTGTTCATGTAATTCAGCATCTTTTGTTAATCTTTTGCATTTAATAAAGCTAAAGCATCAGTATGAAGGCCAAAAGCTGATAGCTTACCCTCCATTTCTTGGGTCCAATCAGAAAGTGAACATTAAGAAGTAAAAAAGCATCTTTAAAATTTATGGTCAAGTCTTTGTTCACGTAATTCAGCATCTTTTGTTAACATTATGTCGATCTTTTGCATTGTCAAGCAGAGAAAAATTAATAAAGCTAAAGCACCACCACAAGTTGATATATTACTTTGTTTGATTGGTATTGTACTGAGGTGTTGTTTAAACTATATTTTATTTTGAACAAAAATTAATATAGCCTTCTGCGCTTGTAATAGCTCAACCATTTTGCATTCAGAATATATTATTTATGCTATTGTCACATGAAATGTCTTGGCTGTGAAATTTTTGGAAGTAGAACAATATACAGTTATCTTCTAATTAAGAAGTAGATTAGCGCTCTATTAATTTCACGTAAATTTTACTTTCCCTTTAATTTGAATAGACTAACATTTTATCTTCTAAAAAGTACTTTTATCAAGTAGAAAACGTACAATCAACACGTTTTATTTTCAACAATAAAAATAATTATTGATGATATATACCTTCACTTTCCTAAAGTCCTCACTGGATTCATTGAAACCATCACGTGATGGCCTGCCCACGTCAAAAAGATTATAATTATTGATGATATATACCTTCACTTTCCTATATTTTTCTTCACCAAAGCATTGTTATGGTAAAATCACTATTTTCTCATAAAGAAAGCATTTAGTTTTGATGTATCACTCAATGAAAAATGTGAGAGCACTACGTACAGAAACCTCCCTTTGATCTATTATTGTGAGAATTGGACTAATGGGTAAATGATATAAATTAATACAACAGAAAAGGGATATCAGCTAACCAAACGTGTTAATTTTGATATCTACCAATTTGTTTTACATTTTTTGTATTAAAACTTGATATATTATCAAATAATCTTTTATATTATAATTTATTTATCTAAATTAAAAAAAAAAAAAAACAAGCGAATCAACGAGCCAGGTCTCCAATTTCCAGGGCCATAATTCTTAAGAACCAGTACATGTTTTTCATCAAAAGGAGGATCAAGGGAAACAAACCAATGAAAAAAAGAAGAAGAAGAATCAATAGAAATGGAAACATGGCAAAACACAAGATATATATATATATTGACCATCCGGTACTCAAGCAGGAGAGATCGAGGGAGTGATCTCTTCAGAAATATCCTCGAGGGTTTTTTCGCCTTCATGTACAGCCACAACTTGAGACATTGGAGGCCTGAGAGAAGGTGATTTATCAGTGCACTTCATTGCCAATTTCAGAACAACGTTCGTTTGGTTCCCGTCGTAATGGAAATAAAACAAAAGATTACAAATATGAAATGATGAATCAATACAGATTTCTTTTTTTTATTTTATTTTACTCTTTCAAACAAACATGAGATATTATCGGGTAAAAAAGATTTATTATCTGTAAATTAACCTAGGAAAAGAAATTTTATTATCGGGTCTTATTCTTTAGATATTATCTATCAGATAATAGAATTAGTTAATATATATTATACAATATACTTATATAGAAAATATTATAGTCATACACTTATATTGTAATCACTATCATTATTATCGCACGTGTGTAGTGTTGCGACGATCATCCACTCTCAAGTTTGTTATCCTGGAAAAATCAGGAAAATCAGGTTTGATATCGGGGTGTAAACGAAATTGGAGTCATCACCTAGTATTTTGATCACTAGAAACCCTAACTTGTCTTAGAGATCGAGTATGAAAACTGGTTGCATAAAGAAAAGGTATTAGCACCCTAACTACGTCCTACTTAAGGTAATCTGCATTGTTTGATTGTCTGATAAAATCTAAGATATTTTTGTGGTTTCTATTTGTTAGTTTGTCTAAGGTTTGAGAAAAGCCCTCCTAGATGAGGAAGTTCTTATCTTATCGAGTAAAACCTAACCGTTCTAACTTCAATAAAAAGAACTACATTTTTAATATCGAGAATATATTTTACATATAAATTCGTAATCCTAGATACTAAAGAAAACAAAATATTTTTTTGAGTATTTTTGCAATATTGATCCAGTTCTCATGACTTTAATAAACTAGTTATTAAAGCCAAAATACATGTTAAAACATGTTTTTTTTTTTGTATGAAAATACGACATGATTTTTTTTTTTTTAATCTTTGAGATACTTGGTTGTATGCAAGAAAACAAGACATCTTTTTTTGTTTTTTTCTGTGTAAATTGTTTTTGCAACTTTCAGAGAAAATCAGGTATTTTAATACTGGATTTGTATCTTTACAGTATAAAAATACAAACCAATATTAATCAAAATTGGTAGAAAAATATATGGGAAGATCACAAATTTTTCAAAAGGATTTTTGGAATTTGTTTTGCTTAATATATAATATATAATATTATATAATATAATATTATTATATTACAAATATATAAAGAGATGGGCTGGCCCAAATATATTGTGCTAAGCCCATCCTAGATGGGCCGAAATTGGCCCAGAATCGATGGGGCTAACATCACCTAAGACAAAAGGTGGGCCGGCTCGGCACAAAGGTGTTGGTCCAGCTCATCCCACAAATTTTTTTTTCTTTTATTGGACTAGGTCGGACCCAGTCCGATCATTTTGGTCTGGGTCTGCGTTGTCCGGCCCAGTGAATAGTGGAGAAGCTTTCCACTGTTCATATGAATAGTAGATAGTGAATGAATTCACTCACCACTATTGATACGGTTCAGCCCTGTGATACGACCCAAGTAAGGGCAGATTCGGATTTTGGCATAAAAAGCACAACAATCCAGGTTTACGGCAACAATCATAATTCTCAATCCGACCGTTGGATCGGGCCAACATTTTATGTGGACTCTCCAGAAATATCTTACTACCATGGGTTAGAAATTCAGGTCAATCGGAGTTCGGGAGGGATCCGCAATACTGGTCAACGGAGGCTGTACGGATTTTGTTATTTACTTCCATTTGACTTGTGGACTTCCTATTTGGTTAAGATTCTTTTCCTACAAGGATGTGGCAGCTCGTTTTGGGAATTTCCTAGTTCCACAAGGATCTTTAATGAGCTGCAATATAATCTACAAGTGTGGCAGTGATTCATTAATGTTTCAGAATCTTTTTCTTATAAGGATTCTGTATTCATCCTAGCTACACAAGGAAAGAAAGGCTAGTGGTATTTAATGACATATTAGTTATTTTTATTATTTTCTTTCATGTTTGGGCTTAATTAAAACTTTGTTTTGAGCTAGGGTCCAAGGCTTGTTTGGATCAGGTTATGGGCTTTTCACTTTAGGGTTTTGGGCCAGTTTTGAGTGGACCTCATATAAGTCCACATAAGGGGTCCATTAGGGTTAACTTTTCAAGAACTATTTAAACTCATGTAGGCCAAAATTTCGACAACTTTTGATGATTATTATTCTGAATTTTTTCAGTTTTAATGTGTGAGAGTGATTCTTGCATTCTTCAGTTCTTGAACGAACTGAATCTGACTTATCGAAGATTAACTGGCTTCGTGGCGTCATTCTACTCATTCCAATAGTGTTGGTGCCTTGGGGCAGGTTTCCATTGTGTCACACTCCTGTCAGACCTATTTCGGCTTTCCGGGATCAGATCTCAATCTTGATTGTGGGTTGCGTGACCACGTGTCAGACCTGCAACGTGAATAGTAGAGAGTGAATTAATTCACCTCCCATTGTTCACTTTGCAGAACAGTAGAGATGGCACGGCAGCAGATGAAGAAGATGGAATAGGAGAGGGTCGGGGGGGGGAAGAAACTAGGTGGTGGCTCACCGTTGTTCTGGTTGTGGTGGTGGTGGTGGTAAGATGTGGTTGTAGACGATGGCATTGCGGTGGTTCTTCCTCTTCTCTCTTTTGTTTTTTTGTTCTCTCATTTTTTTTATGTTTTGTTTTTTTCTTCTTTTTTCTGTGTTTCCTTTCCTTTTCCTTCTTGTTCCTTCCTGTTTGTCTTTGTTTTCTCTCTTTTTGTTCTTCTTATCATTTTCTTTCTCCTTTGTTTTCTTCATCTCTCTCCTCTCTCTCTCTCAAACAATGTTGTCTTTGTTTTTCATTCTTCCCTCTCTTTTTTCTCTCTATTTTTTTTCCCCACGTCTCATTCATCCCTCTCCCCTAGTATTTATAAGGGGAAAACAGGGAAGAGAGGGCTACTACCCCTGTCCAGTCATGGCATAGGGGTAGGGTGGCCGGACGGCTATTGGGCAGCCGCCCATAGGGCTTTTCCCCTCTATTTTTTCATCTAATGGTAGGCTACGGGTATGGGTTATGTCAGGGTTTGGGCAAGTGGTAGGAGGGGGAGAGAGAGGGTAGTGTTGCAGGGGAGAGAAACTTCTTCTTCTTTTGCCTCTGCGTGTCTAGAGAAAGAAAAAGACCTATAATGCCATTCCAAACAACAATGTTTTGGCTTTTTTTAAAATAGTGGATGAAACGATGTTGTTTTGCCCAGAACGTACCATTTCATTCAAAAGAAAATGGCGCTAAACAAGTCGATTTCCAAATCTTTCCATGCCCTTACGCATGCTTACAATTATTTGTGATAGATGCATAACTTGTAGACAAGCTAAGTCTATAGTAAACCCTCATGTGTTATATAAACCTTTACCTGTTCCTAAGGAACATTGAGTTGATATTTCTATGAATTTTATTTTGGGTTTACCTAGGTCTATGAAAGGAAGAGACTCCATATTTGTTATTTTGGATAGATTTTCTAAGATGACACATTTCATTGTTTGCTATAAAACTAATGATGCAATAAATATCACAGACCTTTTCTTTTAAGAGGTCATTCGGCTACATGGTATTCTTAGGAGCATTGTGTCTGATCGAAATGTTAAGTTTTTGAGTTACTTTTGGAAGGTTTTGTCAGGTAAGTTAGTGACTAAACTTTTATTTTCTACAAAATATCACCCACAAATAGATGGTCAAACTGAAGTTGTAAACAAGACTGAAGTTGTAAACAAGACTTCAACTCAATTATTAAGAGCTATCATTAAAAAGAATCTTAAAAATTAGAAGGATTGTTTGCCTTTTATTGAATTTGCATTTAATCGTAGTGTGCATTCTACTACCGATTATTCACCATTTGAGATTATTTATCATTTTAATCCTATAACACCATTGGATTTGATTCATTTATCTATTGATAAAGGGGTTAATCTTGATGATAATAAAAAGAGCATAGGTAGTAAAAGACTTACAAGCAAAGATTCAGCAATAAATAGAGAAGAAAAGAATGAACAATATGCATTCAAGGCTAATAGAGGATGAAAATTAGTGAGGTTTGAACTGGTGATGGGTTTGGGTGCACGTGAAGAAGTAAAAGTTTCTCGAACAAAGGACAACTAAATTAATGCCTCAAGGAGATAGTATTTTTTTAGATTATAAAGATAATTAATGACAATGCTTATAAAATCGATCTACCAAGTGGGTATGGTGTTAGTGCTACATTCAATGTTGTTGATCTCTCTTTATTTTATGTAGGTAATGATTCGAGGTCAAATCCTTTTGAAGAGAGAGGGAATGATGTGATCCAAGCAACACTAAAAGATTCATTGGAGGTTTCGGTTGGTCTAGTGACAAGGCTTAGGGTTAAAAGATTCAAAGAGACTTTCAATGGACTTCTTTAAGATACATGAACTAAAGAGAATTTCAAGAGGGTAATAAATAATGAATAGCAAGCCTTGATTAATTTGATTCATGTTCAAGAAGGACTTGTTGGTGGAACCAAGGCCATAACTCAAGGATTGGGATACAAAGAATCAAATCAGACAATTTGACATTTCTTTACTATTTTGATCATAATTGGAGCTCCAAGTCACATTTTTATGCGATTCTAGTTGGGTTGGAAACTAGAATTCCATACATTTCCAATGATAAAAGGAACACATTCTAATTTATTAAGACAAGGGAGAACCATTCATTTGAAGTTGGGTTTTGGTGCTACTAGTAGATTACGAGAAAAACCAATATGACCTTATTTTAATTAGTTGAGCTATTGATCTATCTTTGTTTTGGGTGACAACACTTGTTTAAGTTTCAAATTTATTTATTTTATTTATTTTAATTAGTTTGGGCTAGTTTTCTTTTCATTTTGGTATTATTTAAATTGGGTTTATGTGCGACTCATTAGGAAAACTAGGGTTACTTAGCTTTCTGGAATAAGTACTCTTTTTTTGTGAACAATATTTCAAAAAAAAAAAAAAAGAGATTGTTGCAGAATAAAAGTATTGCCTCTCTCGGTTCTTGATTGAACTTTAACTCTTCAAATAATTGGCAAATCTTTACTAGTGATTTTATACTTCTTCTGCTTGTCTCTATGTGTAGGTATTGTGATTGGATGGTTTATAGTCTTATTGTCTTGGAGCAAGTCTTTCATTGTGATAAACTCAATTTCATACTCAAACTTGAGTTAAATAGATATTTTGGGTTCGTGAATTCCATCAAATTCAGCTAGGGTTCATATCATTACTAGGTAGCGACTCCTATTCTTTTGGTTTCATTAATAAAGAAAAATAATTCTTTATTATTTTCACCCACATCATTTCACGTTAAATCCTGTTTTGGAAGGATGTTCATCGCAACACTGCACAAGTACAACATGACATATGACTGAATAGACGACAATCATAAGTGGTTACTTTATATTTTTATTAGAAAGAATAGAGGAAGCTATCGAGTTGTGGCCTTCATACTGATGCTTTAGCTTTACTAATCTTTCCCTACTTGATGATGCAAAAGATTCGACATAATTGAAACAAAAGATGCTGAAAATGAACAAAGACGTGACCATAAGTTCTAAAGATGCATTATTACTTCTCAATATTTACATTCTTCGGGTCCATTCATTGGACCAAGAAATATGGAGTTAGCTATCAACTTGTGGCCTTCGTACTGATGCATTACCAAGGCATATTACCTTTATTGAAACAAGAAAATAATAGGAGTAAAAATCAATTCAATGTGAGCCATTATTAATGGTCAGGGTTGGTATTAATGGACTCTCATGGTCATGGGTTGATAAGCATTTGGAACACCGCAAATCATCCTTGTGAAGTCTACAGACATTCCTTTGCAAAATATTTGGCCTTCTACCAGATCAATTTTTGCATCCTTTAGTTGGTTTTTTTTTTTTTTTTTAATGAAGGAGTTTTAGTGGCCTTTGTTAATTTAATGTAATGTAGTTAATCTGCTAATTATACATGATATTATTATATTTATATAAATTATATTTATTTTTTTAAAAAATATTTATATAATATTTAATTAATGATAGAAATAAAGTTTATAGAACAAAAATACTTTATAAAAAAATTATAAAATTATTATATTTATAAAATTTTTATTGCTTAGAAAAGAACGGTACTATATTTTTTATGTGCTTTCCTTTCCTTGCCTTTGGTTGGAACTCATACTTGTTCTTTTATTCACACCAATAACTTCTATAAATTAGCAACATTAATTAATTGGCCCTATAATTGAATCACCTGCATTCCTACACAACTTCTACAAGTATACAGAAACCAGCTGTTCCCTCGTTCGTTTTTCTGATATCCCATTAGCTTCTTTTGTCTCCTTTCTTTCACTTCTATTCTCCTGTTTGCAATTATTCAAGCCACATCTAACAAATCTATCTATCATCAGAAACTTTTCGTTTCATAAGCCCAGAATCTCTCACTTGGAAGCATCTGTTTTACCACACTTTGGTAAGTAATCTTCTATATATTTATTATGTTCTTAAATTATTTAGAAAATAATTGGATGAGTTCTGGAAGATGTTAGCTAATATTGTCACAGATGATTTATCTTTGCTTTATAAATCTTCTATTTTTATCATTATAAGGTTTTAGAGGAAGGAAAACAGTTGCATAAACAAGTACCAAATTAATCATCACGCTGAAAATTAATTAATGAGAGGATAAAATAATACAATATTATATTCACGTCATTTTGGCAATGGTTTAGCCATTGTTGAATGCAAACTCTTCTGCTCAAAATTAGTAAAAGCGTTTCTTACATAAAATCAGCGAAAGCCATAATCATATACGGAATAATAGCAAGACATCATAAATGCTTATCTCCGAGTAATGGGTAGAGGCTTAGACTTTGACATATGATCCTATTAGGATTTTCTGCTAGTTCGCTTGTGTTGCTATTTTGCATGGATCAATACTTTTGGGGGTTTGTTCTCTGCTCCCTCTAATTTCTAGCCTTGTGGGATTATCTAATTGCAGGGAATTTAATACATTTTCTGATTATCAAGTCAGACTTGTGAATCTCTCTCATATCATCAGAACAAGCAAATGGCGGTGGAAACTGTTCTTATTGAAAAACTGGGAGAGCAAGTGTTTAGCGCTCTCATGAATCAAGCTCAATTTGCACTTGACTTCAAAAATCAATTTCAAGCTTTGAAGACACAACTCGACCTCGTCAAAGCCTTTCTTGCTGACACAAATAACCTCAAAATGAAGAAGGAAACTCTCAAGACGAGCTTGATCAAGCTGAGAGATCTGGTTTACGAGGCAGATGACATATTGACAGATTGCGTTCTTAGATATGATTATCAGAAAGATGGGTCCTGCTCCAAATACACACCTAATGAATTTTTCTTCAGGTGTCGAATGGGGAGGCAATTGATGGACTTGAACTCACGCATGGGCAAGATGGGGAGTGACTTGAGCGCATATTTAACTCCACAACATCTTCTATCATTGGGAGACAACACTTACCGAGCTAAGGTATTTACCTCTCAGGATTTTGAGCCATCTGAGGTTATTGGACTGGAAGAAGATATAGAAAAGCTAAAACGATGGACTTTTAGTGCAAGTGGAGTACTCCAAAGAATTGGCATTGTGGGAATGGGGGGCTTAGGTAAAACCACCATTGCACAAAAGTTTTCTGAAGATAGGGCGGTCGCTGGCTGCTTTGATAAAAAAATCTGGGTGTCCGTTTCTCAGGATTTCAGTGATGAAAGGATAATCAAGAGCATATTGGTGCAGTTAGGAGAGAATCCCTCCCCGGTGTCTGATCTAGGCCAAATGTTGCATGTTATCAACCAATCACTTCAAGGTCAGAGTTGCCTCATTGTCATGGATGATGTTTGGAGCTTCAATCAAGATTGGTGGGGTAAGCTATGTTCTGCTATTCAAAAAACTGAAAAGAGAAGTTGTGTCATGATCACAACAAGAAATGAAGATGTGGCAACCCATATGGGAGTTGAAAGTTCACGCATTCACCACCCAAAAGTTCTTGATGAGAAGGACAGCTGGTCATTGTTCTGCAACTTTGCCTTCCAGGAGACCAAGGGAAAATGTTCTAATAGCCAATTTGAAAAGGTAGGCAAAGAAATTGTTGGGAAATGTGGGGGGCTCCCTCTTGCAATTAAGACAATAGCAGCCTTTCTTGCAACAGAAGTTCACAACCTTGGCAAGTGGAAAGACATTCTTGATCACTTCCATGAATTGACTACCAGGAAGCAAAATAGCTCAGTTAAGACTTCTCTGCAATTGAGCTATGATGCACTCCCTACACATCTGAAGCAATTTCTTCTATGCTTCTCAATTTATCCTGAAGATTTCGAGATTCAAGCTGAGCAATTAGTGCATTGGTGGGTTGGAGAGGGCTTCATCCAGAGAACAGAGCACTCAAAAACCGCAGAGGACTTGGGATATGAATATTTGACAGATCTAGTCAGAAGATGCCTTGTAGAAGTTGTGGAGAGGCGTGGCTATGATGGAAGAGTCTACAGCTGTAAGATGCATGATTTGGTTCGTGATTTAACAACAATGTTTGCTGAAGATGAGATGTTGTGTAGCTTTGAAGCAGGCAAGCAGAAATTGTCACCTGATTCACGATGGCTGGGCCTGACGAGTGAAATGAGCACAGCAACATTAAAGCATTGTTCAAAGCTCAGGGCATTGCTATTAATGGCCAGCAGTCAAGGTCAATTTCCTTTCACTAAGAACCAAATGGTGTCACTTGACTCTCTCAGGGTATTGGATCTCTCTCGAATTAGGTTAGATAGCACTTCCATGGAGAAGCTCCTGAGCTGGATTTTTTCGCTCCAACGCCTAGCATATCTAAACCTCAGTGGAGCTGTAGGCCTTAAAGAAATGCCATCTTCAATCCGGAAACTTCGTAATCTCCATCTTTTGATATTAGCCGAATGCAGTGATTTAACTAAACTGCATCCGTCAATCTCATATTTGAAGAATCTCATAGTCCTGGACTGTGGATCTTGTGGTCTCCAATACCTACCCCAAGGAATTGGAAACCTCTCTCAACTTCAAGAACTATCAGGTTTCAGGGTGGTACGTCAAGCCACACCACAAAGTTGTCATCTCCTAGAGCTAAAACAACTGGTCCAACTACGAGTACTTCGAATGAACCTCAGCAATGAGAGCGAAATCACTGAAAGTGAAGGGGAGATCTTATCCAAGCTTGTGAAACTTAGGGTTCTAGCCATCAACACTGAAGATTGTAAAGATAGAACTATCCTAGAGATGCTAGATCGACTACACCCTCCTCCAAACCTCAAGGAATTGTATCTTAGGCGCTACCCTCACAAAAGTTTGCCTAAATGGATTAATCCAACGAAGCTTCCTGTTCTGCAATATCTCTGCCTTGAGAATGGATCAGCTCTCAAAAGCATCAATCCAAGTGCTCATTCCGAGGAAGAGAGTGCCTTCTCTTGGAACTACCTTGAGGGTTTGTGTTTGAAGTTCTTGCCATTCTTGGATGAAGACTGGACTGACTTACAGAAGACCATGCAGTCAATACGTTATGTTGAGGTTAGCAATTGTTTCAATTTGAAAAATTTCCCATGTCCGGTTGACAAGTCAGGGATCTGGAGGAAGGTTGAAGATTAAGGAATCAAGTCCGTGAATAAAGAAGCATATCTTCACCTCCTTCAAAATCCAAGGGATTCATATTGATTGGTAAGTGAAGACAATGGTCCCTCCCTTTGTTGCATAATATCTAAGTTATTTCGCTTTCCCTATGTGTATAATGTGATTTTTCAGTAATATTGTTAATTTGTTTATACTATGTGTATACTGTCATTGGTCTGTATTTAAATTATCTACACACTTTGTAGTTTATATAGTAGAATTTTGAGTGTGACTTCAACCCATGTGTGTGAGCTCGGATCAGGCTTGGGTTCTGGCTCCGGGTTCTAGGCTTGAGTTTTTTTTTTGTCAACTTATTATGTACTAGAATTTGGATTTATTATAAATTAATTATCTGCCCATAAATATTTTTTTTCAGCCCATTTATGTGTATTTAGGTCATGAAGAAAATACCTTTTTTTTTAATCTTCTGAACTGTTTTTTCAAAGGAAAAACCTCTAATTTTAAAGCTAAAAACTGTTATGTTCTTATTTCTTTTTATGACGGATAATTAAAGTTAAATGATGAAAATTTATTCTGGTAATCATCACAATTATTTCTTCATCAATTTTCATCAATTTTAATTTCAAAAACCAGTACAGATAAGGGTGGAAAAAGAGCACCAAAATTTCATAATCACTTACCTCTTTTAAAATGTCTAAACAAAATAATTGATCGCTCTATAAAATAACAAGTTAAAAATTATTTCGAGCAAGCTGCTTTATAAAAAATATCTTTTGTATATTGATTAAACCAATTTCAAAAAATTCACAAGTTAGGCTGCCTATTAATTTGAACAAAATCATAAAAATTCAAAAAGTAAGTTGCCTCTTGATTTTACCAATTCCAAAATTTTCTAGCGGAGTCACCTTTTGATTGTGCTGCTTTTCCAAATTTTTCATAAACACCATCTTTTCCTTAGTATATACCTTATTAAATGAAAGACTTGACACGGTTTTCTATCTTTTCTATGCCCAGCTAACAGCTCTGATAAATTGCTATTTGTTTTGATACATCATATTAGGAATTTCTATTTGTTTGTGCCCGTTAACACTAGTAATAAAATCTTCACTTCTCAAAATTAAAGTAAAACGAAAATTGATGTGAGATTAATGTCTAGATATTTATTAAAGAAAATCAAATAAAAACAATTATTGGAGGCTCTCAACGAGAGCAAAGAAAAGCCCTTCTTTAATTTCCTATTCTACCTTATTCATCCAAAAAAATTTACTGGGCATGGTTTTTTTATTATACATGTGGTTAACTGATTATTTTTTATAATAATCAAAATATATTATTGAATAGCCAGTGCCATTAAGCTATGATAAACTAGAAAAAAAAAATTAAATAAATCTTTAATTACATATAATAAAAGGAAAGAAGATATGGAACATGCTACAAGTACAAAATTTAATGACCGTCTAATTTGTCCAATTTCTTATACCTACACAGGGCTACTATATAAAAAAATTTATTATAAACTTAATTAAAAATTTAAGTTGCTAGGTGATGTTTTAATAATAATTTTATATTATTATTATTTAACATATTTTTAAATGAATATTTTTTTAGTATGAAACTTATATATCTTTATCTTTATCTTAAAAATAATAACATAAATGATTGGACTCACGGAATCTGAACATTGGGAGATAATAATGCGTCTTTAAAAGTTATGGTTAAGTCTTTGTTCATGTTCTGCATCTTCTGTTTCCATTATGTCGATTTTTTTGCATCATCAAGCAGAGAAAGATTAAAAAAGCCGAGGCATAAATACGAATATATACAGAATAATATTATTAAAGTTCAAAAGCAAAAGCTGTCTTCCACTAGTCTTTATAGCATATTTTTGAAAGCGGGGGAATCTTTTATAAATCTTTATAGCATTTTTTGGAAGTGGGGGATCTTTTGCCCATATTATACTCAAAAAATGGTAGTTTCTTACTTTCTGTGCATTATTGGACCGCTGGGTAAATATATAACCGGTTGTGGGTGACTTAGTCAACCTAATGGGTGTATCTATAACTCAATAAAATTTAATTTGATTTTTTTAAAAATATTTTTAAAGCAACACAAATTTAACTTTTTTTAGTAAAATATAATGAAATAATTGTTTCCATAACCTAATTTTTTATTATTCTCAAATTTATTTAAAAAAAAAAACAAAACAAAATAAAGTAACACACAACAGTATCGTTTTAAACGATATTATTCCTCTTCTCCTTCCTGTGGACGTGCAGCAGAGGAAAGAGAAACTGTTTTTTAAAAAATCTTTTTTTCCCACCCTCTTTCTCCCCCAACTTGACCCTTCACTGACACAGCCCATAGCCCTACTTGGCATAGACCATGACAAAGAGACCAGGAGGACCATGCCTTGCAAATGGCCGGTCACCTTACCCTTCAGGGATAAGGTAGCCTAGTTCCCCCCGCACCATGATGGGACAAGGCAGGGGGGACTCACTCTCCTCCTGCCTATAAATAGGAGGGCAATGAAAAGAATTGAGAGAAGGGGCAAAAAACAAGGAAAAAGAACAGAGAGAAAGAAAGATGAAGATGGATTGAAGGGAAAAGAAATCAGGGGAGAACAAATAAGAGAGAGAGAGAGATAGAGAGAGGAGAAATAGAAGCAAAACAGAGAAAATGAGAAAGAACATAAGGGAGGGTAGAAATAGAGGACAAGGAAAACACAGAAAAAGAATAACCATTGTCTGCCCCAGCGCTACACTGCCACCATCACCACATCCAAATCTAGGGGGTGAAAACAGAGAAGGATAGAAACAATATTGAAAGAAGAAGGGGTAGAACACAAAAACAGAAATAGAGAAGGGGGAAGAACATAAACTGAAAGAAGATGAATACAGGAAAAAAAACAGAATAGAGAAGGGGCAGAACCGCCGTCCAACAACCTAGAACCAGTAGCACCGCCATAAGGAACCGCTTGGTCTGTTTCCCCCCCGCCCCACTCTTCTTCCTTCTTATTCCTCTGCTCTGTCGTCTCCAGTGTTCACATGCAAAGTAAATAGTGGAGAGTGAATTAATTCATTCTTCACTGTTCATGTTCCATGTGAATAGTGGTGAGCTTCTCCACTTTTTACTAGGCAGGACATGTCCGGCCCAGTCCATAAAATTTTTTAAAACAATCCTTTCAAAAAATTTATGATTTTTCTGAATATTTCTCTAATACTGGGTTATATTTTTATACTGTAAAGATACAAATCCAGTATTAAATACCTGATTTTTATCGAAACATTGTAAAAATTATAAAACAAAAAAAAATTGTTTTCATACATACAACTAAGTCTCTCAAAAAAATCATTTCATATTTTCATACAACAAAGAAAATTTCAAAAAATAAATATTAGCATGCATTTCTTGCTTTAATAACTAATTTATTAAAGTCATGAGAGCTAGGTCAATATTTTAAAAAATACCCAAGAAATATTTTGTTTTTTTTAATATTTAAGATTATAAATTTATACGTAAAACTAATTCCTGATATTAAAAAGGTGTGTATATATATATTGACGTTAGAACGATAAAGTTTTACTCCATAAGATAAGGACCTTCCTTACCAATGAGGACTTTTTTTAACCTGTAGACAAATCAATAATTAGAAAACACAACAAGACTTTAGTTTTTTATCATAAAATTAAACAATGCAGCTTACCTTTGGTAAGTCGTATTTGGGGTGCTAATACATTTCCTTTATGCAACCACTCCCCGTGCACGATCTCTGAGAGTAATTAGGGTTTCTAGTGACCAAAATACTAAGTGACAACTCTCATCCCTTCTTTCCATGAAAAAAAAAACAAGAATTTCTTGTCTCCCTTATTTCTCGAACCAAAACAAGATAAAGTAGAAGATTTTCCGCGACACCGCACACATGGGACAATAGTGTTTTGAATTGACCCAAATTAACTTGGACTAACTTAACCTATCTATGACCTAAGTTATGAGTTTGACTAGGTTTGATAACTTTGTTTTTAGAATCTATTTTTATTTAAATATACACTAAAAATAGATTTTTGTAAGAAAAACAACAAAGAAAATTACGGAGAAGAAATGTTTTTTTTAGTCAAAATTTTCTTTTGCGATTCATGTGCTTTTTTTGTATTGACAACAAAACAAGTTCTGTTTTTTAATAGCATCATAGTTTACTGAATAAAAATAAAAGACATTGCCAAAAATTAGTGGTAAAAAATTAGGTTATCATTGCCAAGCTTCTACTTTTTAGGCTTAGAAAAGTTATTAATGAGGTGATTAATGACTCTCATTTTGCTTTCATCGCAAAGCGGAAAATTCTTGATTGTTCTATTTTGCCAAATGAGATGAGGGATAGTATGCAAAGAAAGTCTTTTCAAAGTGGATTTTCAAAAGGCTTTTGATTTAGGGGTTTCTTTTTTAAAGTCATGGATTTTTTGATAGTAAATGGATTTTTTAGATTCAGGAATGTATATATGTAGCTTATCTTTAGGTATTAATTAATAGCTCACCATTTAATGAGTTTCGTATGCATAATGGTATTAGACAAGGGAACCCTTTGTTGCCATTTCTATTTAATATTGTTGTACAAGGGTTAGTAGTCCATTTTGGTCGAGCAATGGAGGATGTTCTATATTCATCTTAATGTCTTCTCACACAACAACTTTGTTATAGTATGTTGATGATGCAATGATTGTTTATCCCAATTGTCACATATGGGCGCTCGACGTCGAGGGGTCATAGGAGTTGCCATCTAATTATTTGGTTTAGGGTCATTAAGAAACCCAATTATATTTGTTTTATTAGAGATTCAAGGGTAAAAGACTGGTTGTGGCTATAAAAGTATATTAGCACCCCTTGTGCGCCCTACCTGAGGTAAGCTACATTGGTTTGTTTTGTCGTACCCTCTCGAGAGAGCGTGACATCGCGACGACCCTTCCTGGATTGGAGAATCAGGTCGAGATCTTTGTTTTGTGAAAAAGGTAGTCGTTACCTAGTATTATAGTCACTAGGAACCCTAACTGGTCTTTATACACTCCAAGGCAAGGGACTGATTGCGCATAGGGAAGGTTTTAGCACCCATAGTACGCCCTACCTAAGGTAAGTTGCTTGGTATTTGGTTTGTCTTATAATATTCTACGATGTTGGTGTTTTCTAATCCCATCAATTTTCTTAGGATAAGTTTGCTACGATGAACAAACTTGGGCTCAAAGTCTAAAAAGAAAGAACCCTTGACCAATATGGATCATACCTTTAGATATATCTATAGAGTGTCAAAAAGAACCAATGCAGATCTTGAAATCTATATTTGATTCAAACTAAACTTACAATTTGCGAATTAAGAGATAGCTATGATAGAAATCCGTAGAGATTCAGTATGCTTAAAAGCTCACTTTTTCCCTTAATATTCCAAGTATTCTTCACTTATAAATCATAAGGAGAAAGAGAAAAAAACTAATTAAGAAATCTAAGGGAATTCACAACACTTTAAAAAGCTTATTTTTGCCATAGTACTTCATATTTTCACGACTCATAAACTGTGAAATTAAAATTTGAAACGTCTCCAACTATAATTGAGGTTTGTTTCAAGGATGTTCAATTAAATTGTTCTAAATAACATTTTGGCATAAATCTACCTTATGTTAAAAATGAACAAGTTGTATTACTCTTAACGATATTTTGGACATTTACATTATATAGGTTTCTTTGCTTTTATATTATCAAGGGGGTAATGACCTATTATTTCTATAAAAATATTTTAGATATTAACCAATTGGGGTTTTTTTTATCCAAATATTAATAATGAATAATAAGAAATTATTCTCAATAATATTTTAAATATTAGCCCTTTAGGATTTTTTTTAAGAATCAATTTCCCAAAAAAAGATTTTTATATTTATGAAATATTAACCAAAACCCTTTGGAATTTACAAACATGTTGTAAAATCCAATATGCAAGAAAATAATTTTTGTGTTTAAGAAACCTATGCTAAAACAAATTTTTTAAATTTCAAATATTTTTTTTTAAAAAAAGGAATGTTCAAAATATTTTTTTTAGAGTATTGGCCGTATGCAATGTGCAAAAACATTTTTATATTTGATGAAAACACAAGCATTACAATTAAACGCAAACATCACAAATAAAGGTAGCAAGCCATCATATATATTATAAGATTTACAAGAAGTTTAAAACAACTCATAAAAAAAAAAAAAAACCTTTCAAAACCAACTCAACTTAAAATTCTATAACTGGAAAAGAAACATGTCCGTATGCACAAAGGAGCCAAAGTTCTGAAACCAAAGTTTGAACTCAAAATTCTAATGCAGTGTCCGTGACTTATGACCTATCCTTTTTTACCAATCTTGGAAAATTGCCATACTAGTTTCTTACAAAAGGAAAGAACTTGAAGAGCATGCTTTTATAACACATATATCACAAACCAAAACCAAAACAACATGGCCAGTTATTTCATCTTCAAAGAGCGAAAAAGGAAAACATGACCCACTGAACCTTCCCAAAAGATTACTTCAAATGCAAAGGGACTTCCTTCGTATTTCACTTTGTCCTTTAGGTAAAGCTCCATTTAGGAGCAAAGCTACCCCATACAAGATTATAAGACAGGGAAAGCGCTCGAACAAGGGAGTGAACTAATAATGAAGACCTACGAGACCCATTGTTCCTCATGAATCAAAGAAAAAAAAGAAACCGCAAACTCTAACATAAACACCCATCTAAGCTCAAAGCCACGGAAGGAACAGTGGACAAGCATTCCTTGTAATGTCAAAAAAAGAAACCGAATGTGCAAAGTAAAGGACAAAACAGGTTTTTAAAACATCAAAACGAAAGACTTAAATGCAGCAAGGAAGGGGAAAGTTAAGACTTATACCTACAGATCTCACTTGTCTTGACTACGAAAGATGAAGTACAGACAGATGGAAAAAGCCTTTGCCTTTCTGCCTTTGAAAACAAAAGAAAGCCTTCCTCTTTTTTGCCGTTAGGAGTTTTTTAAATAAAACCCTTAGATTTTGTGAACTCCTGTTTGGCAATGTTCGATGCACTGGAGATTAACAAACTTGATTATATTGCCAAGTTAAAACCTGGAGACTACTCTGGTGCCCTCTCTGTTGAACAGTGGAAAAATATTTATTGTTTTTTTCTTTTTTTTCCCTCCTTTTCTAAGGTAAGCAGAGGAGGCTTATATATAACCTGTATATAGCTCTATTTAGGAAAGGACTCATTACACTAGTCTAGGATATAATCTTGAATGATTTACAATTAAATAAAACAAATTAGAAAATTAATAGTGAATAAAGATGAATTCCCTAAAAATAAAATTTTTATATTTTTGAAATATTGACCAATACCTTTTGGAATTTACAAACATGTTGTTAAATCTAAAATACAAGAAAATAATTTTTGTGATTTACACAATTTGAAACTTCTAATATTTATTTTTCAGAAAAAAGAAATGTTCAAAATATTTTGAGGATATAAATCGAATGCATGGAAACAAAGTATTTTTTTTGTTTTTTTTGGAGCTAGGTCCAACTTGGCTCATATGACTGGGCTGGACTTAACAGGTCTAACTGGTCACTAACCCAAGCCAGTAAATCGGTTGGGCAAAACAACTAGGTGTGCGTGAAATGTACACGCATGCTTGCTACATAAGAGGCTAATTATAAATGAAGATGCACAATACTTATTTAATTAAAATGCAAAGTGAAAGGAATGTATGAAACTTACCTCTTAACTGAGATGGATGAACACGATGACGCTGAAACTTTTCTGCACGATCGATGGTAACTGGTTCTGGAGACAACGAAAATGATGGACAAAGCTTCTACCTTCTCCCCTCTGGTAACCAAAGAAAGACTCCTTTTTCCTTTCTCCTCTCTCTGTTTCGGTCTCCTCTGTCTCTCTTGTTTTTCTTTCTCTATTTTTCTTTCTCTCTTTCTGTTTACTTGTTTCCTCTCCCTCTCTTGTTCTTTCTCTCTTTTTTCTTCTCCCCCTTTCAGGTCAGCAGAGGAGGCATATATATAGCCTATACATAACTCTATTTAGGAAAGACTCATTACATTAATCTAGGATATAATCTCGGCTGATTTACAATCACATAAAGCGAATTAGGAAACTAAAATATTCTATGATTCCTATTCCGTGATTCTAGCAATTATTCTTCACGTTAACACTCTCACCCCAGCCGTCAAAGTTAGGGATAGAATCCCAACCATTAAATGATGATGAAGCTCCTCTTTGTGCCTTCTTTCAGAGTTAGCGCAGTGATGTTCGGAGTCGTTTCCTTTAGACTGAAGCAAAAAAAAAACCGTGATTTTGCAGCCTAAAAATCAAGCTTGAAAATGAGTGATACTGACCCATGGACTCAAAGACGAGAGAATAATGAAAAACTAGCGGGAGTAGTTGTGTAGAGAAAAGAAAAGAATTGCTGATGGGGAGGGGTACTGTTCTCAAAACACAAATGAACAGTACCATGTTAATTAATTCAACTATGGGGTTGTTTCATGCTGCCAAGTTCCAAACGGTGGTATTTTTTAAGTGGTATATATGAAGGTAAGGAAAAGGTGTCGTTCGTTTTGTGAAGAGAAGAAAAATATAATCCAGCATGGCAGCTAAGTAACAGAAACTATAATGATATTTTCTAATCTAGTCCTTGTTTTTTTTTTTCAATTCCTTTAACGAAACCAATTAACTTTTAAAATTGATCTTTAACTTGATAAATCCTTGAAACATTAAATCAAGTCCCAATATACATTTCTTCTCCATGATTAAATTCTGACACGATCTAGACCTTAACCAGTCCTCATTGCACTGCAACCTTTGGTCAGAATTCTTCTCGCTATAGGATTCTCTCCTTTCACACTAAATATTTAAATAGAAATATCTTGAGCTTTTAATATCAAAATCAGGTGATTCAAACAACCAAATTCATATACACGTACAGGACCAAAACTTTCATGAAGGATTCAAAGCAAGATAAAATTGTTTTGAAGAACAGAATCTAACTGCAATCTGATTGGTCAAAAGGAGTCTCCTAATCCGATTCAGAAACTGACAATGCCAAGCATCCCAATATGACTGAGAGTCTAATCTAAGAACAACAGACCTTCAAGACCAGCTAAACAAGGAATGAATTTGGCATTATAAAGACTTAGGTCAAAATCCTTCTCGCGGTAGTATTCTCTGCTTTCATACTAGATATTCAAACGGGAATATCTTGACCTTTTGATATTGAAATCAGGCGATTCAGAAAAACCAAATTCATCTATACATACAGGAATAAAACTTTCATGAAGGATTCAAAGTCAAATAAAATCATTTTGAAGAACAGAATCCGAACGCAATCTGCTTGGTCAAAAAGGTTCTCCTGATTTGATTTGTAAACTGACAATGTTGAGCATCCCAATATGACTGAGAGTTTGACCTAAGAACAACGGGCCTTAAAGACTAGATAAAGAAGGAACCAATTTGGGATTATGAAGACTCGGGTCAAAATCCTTCTAGTGACATGATTCTTTACTTTCACACTAGATATTCAAATGGGAATATTTTGAGCTTCTGATATCAAAGTTAGGCGATTCAAAAAAACCAAATTCATCTACACGTACAAGACTAAAACTTTCATGAAGGATTCAAGGTCAAACAAAATTATTTTGAAGAATAGAATCCGGCCGCAATCTGGTTGGTCAAAAATGATCTCCTGATCTAATTTGAAAATTGATAATGCCGAGCATCCCAATATGACTAGAGTCTGACCTAAGAACGGCAAGCCTCAGGACCCTTTAAAAGTGAAAATCAACTCTCTAACATGTCATGAATGACATCATATAGCTGGGATGGTCGGATATTGCACGAATCAAGTAAGAATCAAAGTCTAAGTTGTAACAAATTTTGTATCACAACAAAATTGTGACAACAGTAGAATCAGTTTTTTAGTGCAAATTATGAGGGATTTATGTAACCTTAAAGACCAGATAAAGAAGGAACGAATTTAGCATTATAAAGACTCCTAATTAGCCTAAGAATCTTGACGATTTTGGTAACAAAAGATGGGAGTATATAGAGAGTAGAAGACAACTAAAACAAGGTTTGAAAAACATTCCTTTCTTCTCTATTTCTGTCAATTTTCCAACAACCATGAACTAAACTCCTGCATTTGGTTCAAGAGGGATACACACCATCTCTAGCACGTGGGGCCTAAAATTAAGTAACAAAACTTATAAGGCCTTTTTCTTGCTCCATTGAATATTTATACTTTTGCAATTGCCTTTTCCATTTTTAAAAACTATTTTAAAGGAACACTCAAAAGATCTAGTTTTGTTCATGAAAACTGAAACTTTCTATGCATGCATCATATTTTGTCTCAAGCAATTCTCATGAAAACTATTTTAACTGAAACTTTCAGAAGTTTTTATGATGATACCCCTTAATGTTAGGCTTTGGTTCACTATAGACCCATATATGCACTTTTTGCCCCCAATGTGGTGTGCAATATAGGTCAAGTTTAGATTTGGTTTGGTTTCCTCCAATTTGGGAATTGATTGAGTAATCTTGAGCATATCATGATTCCTTAGTCATGTATAAAATCAGTTCTTTTAAGAAAGAGTTCATGCGCTTTATGAAAAAAAAGGTTCTTTATAAAGAGAATTCATGGGCGAACTTTATTTTATTGATTGGGAAGTTATGGAATACATTAAGCATAATATTTCTTTATAGAGTCAGAATTCACAGGTCTAACTAGATCTTCTCCATCCATTCTAGATAACAATAAAGCTCCTCCTGAGAAAGCTTTCTGTACCAAGTAAGAGCCCTCATAGTTTGGTGCTTATTTACTCTGATCTTCTCATGGTAAAGGCAATATTTTCTTTAGTGCAGGATCTTCTTCGTGGAATCCTCGAGGTCAAACCTTCTTGTCATATGATTTGGCCATCCTTCTTTGGTATAGTTGATGATGATAGATTGCAACTATCCTTTTTTCACTGATCAGATTCAAATGTTCATATCTAACTTTTGCCCATTCTACCTCATCTAGCTTAGAGTTTATCAGTATTCTCAATGATAGGATCTCCACTTATAAAGGCATCACCGCCTCCATGCCATATACCAAAGTGTACGAGGTGGCTCCTGTTGAGGTTTGGACTGTGGTGTGGTATGTAAAAGGGCAAATGGTAACATCTCGTGCCAATCCTTGTAGGAGACTACCATCTTTTGATTGATCTTCTTGACATTCTTGTTAGTAGCTTTTACTACACCATTCATCTTTGCCCTATACACAAGGAATTAGAATGCTTGATTTTCCACTTAGCATAGAGTTCTATTATCACCTTGCCATTAAAGTTCTGGGCATTATTAGTTATAATTTTTTCTAGTGAACTGTATCGACAGATCAAATCTCTTTTGATAAATTTCTTCACCACTTTTTGTGTCACATGAGCAAATGAACCGACATCTATCCATTTTGTAAAGTAGTTGATAGCCATGAGAATAAACCTATAGCCATTACTGGCTTTTGGATTGTTTGGCCCAATCACATCAATTCCCCATATTATGAAGAGCCATGGAGATGTCAAGTTAAATAGAGGAATGAGAGAGGTGTTGATTTTGTCATTTTACAGCTGGCACTTATGGCATTTTCAGACATAGTCGACGTAGTCCTTTTCTAATGTCATCCAGAAATAACCAGCCCTTTGTATCTTTCTAGCTATCACATGTCCACTAGCATGGGTTGAGCAAATCCCTTTATGGGTTCTCGTAATGCGTCTTCAGCCTCAGCTTCATCCAGACATCTCAGCAAAGTCCCGTCGGATGATTTCTTATACAAAATCTCCCCATCAAGATAAAAATACATTGCCAACCTCTTCTTATCTCAGCAAGGTCTTTTTATCTATTTTGGATGCCCCCATTTGGCTTTGTATAAAGTTCTTGATATCATAGCACCAAGGATTTCCATTTATTTCTCTTTCAACTGAGCAACAATGAGCTGGGTTATTTCTTATATCAATGTGTACCGGCTGTACCTTGTGCCTAAAGTCTATTCTAGTCATAGAAGCTTGTGTGGCCAAGCATCAGCAAAATGATTTCCTTCCCTTCCTAGATGGGTGAACTCTATTTCCTCAAATTCTCCAGCTAGTTTAGACAGGTATTCTTAGTAAGGCCTCAACTTCTCTTTCTTGGTTTGCCATTCCCCTTTCACTTGGCAAATAATCAATATTGAATCTCCATACACATCTATCTTTTTGATATTCAGCTCCAATGTAGCTTCTAACCCGAGAATGCAAGCTTCATACTCAGCTGTGTTATTAGTGCACCCAAACTATAACTTAACTGAAACCGAATACTATTTCTTATTAGAAGAGATTATCATTGCACCAGCTCTATTACCACATACATTTACAACACCATTAAAGTACACAGTCCACCAATCTAATTTCCCTTCCTCAACTGAAAGCACATCTTCATCAGGAAAATCAAGGTTTAATGGCTCATAATCTTCAATAGCATTGTCAGCCAATTGATCGGCGATAACACTTCCTTTCACAACATTCCTTGTCATATATACTATGTCATACTCAGCCAGCAGAACTTGCCATCTCGCAATTCGGCTTGATAGATAGGGCTTTTCACAGTCGTACCTCAACAGGTCTAACGTGGAAATTAACCACTTAGTATGATACACCATATATTGACGTAATCTCTTTATAGCCCATGGTACCTTGGTTGAAGTCCCTAAAGTCCACACAAACCCTGATTTTATATTCCTTTCTGGGTACGACAACTATGTTGGACAACCATTGTGGATATTTGACTACGTCTAGGAAACCGGCGTTCCACTGCTTTTCAATTTCTGCCTTTACTTTGATTAAGACATCCAGATGAGTTCTTTTCAACTTTTGCTTACCTGGTTTGCATCCTTCTACTAGGGTTACCCTGAGTACTACGATATCCATTTCCAAGCCAGACATATCCTTGTAGGACTAAGAAAAAATATCTACATAATATCAGAGTAATGCAATCAATTCTTCTCTTTTGTTAGGAGTGATCACAGTCCCTATCTTTAGTTCTCTCTTAATTTCTTCATCACCCACATCTATGGTTTCAAGTTCCTCCTTAGTGGGTTTCCAAGCTTGTTCATGTTGCTTTATTAATTTTATGAATTCCCTAATGTTTTTTTCATCCCATTCTTCCTTTTTTACAGCTACCATGTATTCTTTAAAGTTTGGCATTCATTCTCAGTATAAAATACAGGTGTTGTTGTGGAAGATCCATTTTCAGGGTTCCTGAAAGTGGAAAGTAATGTGTAAATGCATAGTAAAAACATAAAGATGAACTTTGAAAATGCATAATCTCATTTAAAAGGAAAAGTTTGTCTAAAAAACAAGGATGAAATCTGATTGACATCTTGAGCCTCGATTATCAATCTAAAACAACAAAAACAGCAAACAAAGCAAAGACATCATAATTAGACAAACATTTGTGGATTACATTTTCAACACCAGCGAAGCTGCTAGGGTCTCCCAATTCTAAAAATTCTCTCCCTTGGCTAGCTTACAAATGAAAGTCTTAACGACAACTTCTTCTAGAGTGTAGATGGTTAACTATGGCAGCTCTTCATCCCTTCTTCCAGATTCAGTCTTCTTACCAAAGCCTTTAACTTTATTTTCCTCCAAAGTGTTTATGTTCATAGAAGAGAGCCCCCTAAAAAAGTTTTCAAGTCCCTTCTTAGGTTGCATCATATATACAGTTTTTGGGAATGAAACCCTGATTGGAGGGATGACTAAGCTTTCTTCTTCCAGCTTCCTTCCTTTAATCTTAGCCATTCTTTTGTCCTTTCTTACACCAGCAGATCATCTGTAATCCTCTTTCTTGGGTTTATATCCAAGTCTAAACCTTTGATCTGCAGCTTTTAACCTAACCCTCTCAGGGTTTCCAGTTCCGATTGTATATTGGAAAGGAATCTTGTACTTCAAAAAGCTTTTAGCAACCATTTTCATGGTTTCTGAGATCTCGGGTTTCCTTACCATAGTGTTTTCAGGCACCCACTCAGTATTTACAACCTCAAACACATGAAGGTTTCCATCGCTACATTCTCCAGCTTCAATGAATGGAACTGCCACATTCCTTACCATTGATATAGTCTCCTCGGCTTTAAAAGTAACCACAACACCATTGGCAATGTACTTCAAACATTGATGCAGTGATGAGGCTATAGCTCTAGCGGAGTGTATCCATGGCCTTCCTAACAACATGCTATAGGAAGGGTGAATGTCAATCACTTAAAGGGTTACCAGAAAGGCTTGTGGACCCACGACTAGTTTGATTTCCATTGTCCCTACAACTTGTCTTGGCAAGCCATTGTAAGCTCTAGTCGTCATCACATTTGGTTGCATGTGTGAGAGATCTACCGGCATTTCATCCAACACATGCTGAGTAGGTCTACTTTTCAAGGGCATTTAATGCTTCATCGCTCAACCAAACCAGGTAAACCATACACCACCATAATAGCCTAATATTGTACTACAACCTAAAGTAGGTCTCACCAGCTAATTGTCCCTATAGCCATCGCGACGCCACCCTAAAGTGGCCAACTCTGACCAGCC
>JAAWWB010001458.1:0-50004 GCA_018804465.1 Populus tomentosa
TTCTTTGAGGAATATTTTTATTCTTGATCCTTTATTTTAAGAATATTTTTATTCTATGTTTTTTATCATTTAATTTTTACATGGTTATCATTATACTCATGTAACCTTTTTTCTTCTTTGTCTTTAATTTTTTTCTTTCTCTCTCTGTTTTTTTTTGTGTTTTGGAAAATATTTTGGAAATGAAGGTTAAATCTCGGGTTATAACACAGATCTTTTTTTTTTTAATACATATGTTTTTATAGTAATTATATTTGATGATTAATATTATCAAAACTAGATCTAGAACTTGATAGAGAAGTAAAGTAGTATTTCATAGTGGAGAAATTGGCTTGCGTCTCGCCGCATTTGGGAATTGTGGGCCCCAAATAACCTTCTACCTCGCTTCAATTTTAGGTTCTCCCGCTCCCACCTCAGCACTCTTCCACTTGTTGTGGGTCTTTCGTTGTTTTCACCTTGTATGACACCACTTCTCATTGGCTCACCTGTAGATATTTTGTGAACAAATCTTAATACCTACCATTCATCTTAACATGCTACAGTTACTATAAATTTGGCATACGCTACAGCCGAGTCTGGATTTTACAGTGTGTTTTACTTTGTATTTTAAAAAATTTAATTTTTTAAATTTTTTTATTTTAAATTAATATATTTTTGATGTTTTCAGATAATTTTGATTTGCTGATATCAAAAATAATTTTTTAAAAATAAAAAATATTATTTTAATATATTTTAGAATAAAAAACACTTTAAAAAATAACACTCACCACATTTTTAATACCAATAAAGTTGTCTTTGTTATAGATTTTTTATTTTTGACTAAAATAACTATGTGATTCTAATTTTGAGAATTGAATATTTGTAGTTTGATTCGAAATGATATGTTTTTATTAGTTCATTTTGTGATGCTTTTAATATGGGATCCAGCTCCCCGTATTAGTTTTATTTTTGTAGAAATTAAAAATCGATACACGTGTTATTATCTAGTCCAAGTCCTGAAAAATCCAGAAGAATTTTTTTAAAAAATTAATGACAAAATTGGAACAGAAAACATTACCCAACTGTAAGCTATGCATGCTGAAGGAAGTGGTAATGAAAAGTTTTCGGAATAAAAAACCATTAATGGTGCTCTTATATGTAATTAATGGAGATCTTTTATATATATATAAATATATATATATATATATATATGCTACTTTAAGTGGGATGCTGCTGCTGCTGATATTCGTGGAAGGGCAAGAGACGTGATTAATGGTCTAAAAAATAATAGAAAGAGCAGACTACAACAAGAGAGTACTGAATATTATATGAATTTCATGGAGAGTTCAAAGTGCTGAAGATTCTACAAGTTTCCGTTGTTCTTTCGGGCATTTTCAGTACAAAGAAAGTAATGGTAGTGTTGTGGACTTCAATAAAAGCTCAGATTGAAGATCCAACAGTTTCTGGGTTGTCGCCTCTTGAAATTGGTTTTTATATTTGTTGTTATTGTTATTGTATTTTTGGAATTGCTTTGAGATATGCCAAACTTTAATGGCGTGTTTAAAATTATGGTGCATGGTACTTTTCAAAATAGTTTTTTACTTGAAAATAGATTAAAATAATTTTTTTTCCTGATTTTTTTTAATTTTTAATATTAGCATAATAAAATCATCAGAAAATACTAAAAAAATCATCAATTTAATGTTTAAAAACACCTAAAAACATAAGCTGCCTAACACCCCCTAAATCGAATTGAAGAGCACAATTCAAGAAATTACAGTAAAGGATATAAACAACTACCATTAGTTGATGGATAAGATTGAGGTCCTCCTGGAGAACACATCGATGCGCCAAAACTCGCCAATGACAAATGAGGCAGATGCGCCAAGTGAACAATGCAGGTGCACTATCAAGGGCAAAACTATTGTTTCACAGTCCTAACCAGGGCAAAACAATATTTCACTTAGAACAAAGGCATTTAGGTATCTCAAGTCCAAATTTTACTTTTTTAAAATTTAATTTACTAGTATTTGTAATAAAAAAAAAATATGCTTGTATGTGTCTTAGTGGATGTTTGATTAAACGAAATGTCTACAAGGCACCGTAGCATGTCATACCCGAAAGGCCTAAGATCCCCAGTTGTTTTGAGGAGAAATAATGATTATATCAATGTTCCATGATGGAACTAAGAGGATGGGATTGTAACTTGATTTTGGAGGATTATTTGAGATGAGTGTTGGTCCTAATGTTTGTTGTTATCCATTTTTGGGTTCCCACATAAAAATACAAAAAATATATATATTCAAAAGGAATCTAAAAAAAGGATGTTAAATGCCCATAAAATGGCTAGAAATTGACTAAGGAGATTCAAAAATACAAGAATTGAAATTTTACAGTATTTTTGTAATTGGTAAAATCCTTGTTGACAAGGAAAATTTAATTTGAGAAAGAAAAGTCCAAAATCAGATGTTTATCGATTCAATTAAATTTTATCTAAGGTTTAATTGAATTTATGGAGGGTTTGATTGCAAGAAAATTTGATTTTTAAGTCAATTTAGGCTTTTATTAGAAGAAATTAAAGTTCTGGGGTCCAATTATAATTTTGAAGAGTTGATTTGGTCAAATCATAGGCTTAATTGCCTAATTATTGAAGTTTGATGGCCAATTAGGGACTAGATTGAAACAATCCGAAACCAAGGACTAAAATCAAGGGATTTAATACAATTTATCCCAGGGCTTGACTACAAAACTACAAAACATCCAATGATCACCAAATCGAAAATATTCATTTTGAATTAAAAAACGATGTTGTTTCCTTAACAACTATTCAATGCCTTCTTCAACAACGGTTTCATGCAGCTGGCCGTGAGACATTATAACAACAATAGTGATGGAGCTAGTGTCACGGTTGCCATCCTTATGCAAACCTTTACCAAGCTAGCCGTTACTAGCATAAGGCATCTAGTCTATACAAGCAGGAGAAAAAAATAGAACAGGAGAGAAAAACAGAGGAAGGGGGAACATAAAGAAGAGAAAAGGACGAGACAGAGAGGGAGGGAGAGAGCTGAAGAAAAAAAGAAAACACAGGGTGGGAAAGAAAAAAAAAATAGAGAGAGAAACCGGGAAAAAGAGTTGGTTGAACGAAGAACAAAGGCACACAGAAGGCAGGAGGAAGAAGAAAAAAATACAAAAAAACCGAAGCAGTGTCCCCTGTTTACCACTGCCTGTCTTCCTCTTCGCTTTAATAATAGGGATTACTGGACTTATATGATCCTTGTATTTGGGTGGGATGTTGGATTTCAAAATAAAACTTACCTTTTTTTATTTTTATTTTTTATAGGAAAACTCTCTTTTAGACACTTAGTTTTCTCGTTATGGTGTATAAGTCCTTTAAGAACTTTGCATAGATAAGAACTTGTTAGATAGAATCCAACAAAGGTATGTTGATATGCATATTTTTGAACAAATTAAAAAATTCATGTTGTTTAGATGAGACGTTAGACTTTTTCAATATTTGTTGTAATAAAGTAGGAACATGACTTTTCTCATTAGTTACATTTTTAATCTCATTTAGAGAGTCTTTTGCAACTTGTATAGGCACTTCAATTGATTCATGAGTTGAATCATTTGAGATGTCAATGGATTCATCTTGCAAGATAATATAGTTGTGAAGCAGAAACTTTTAGCTTCCCTAGGTGTCTTTATGGTTACACTTGATTCCTAATATTATGATTATGAGTTTAGTTTAATTTAATGTCCAATCCCGAGCGTAGGATTGGAGTCCTTAATTTTTCATTGTCAAGTATAATAAACTTAGGAGTACCAAGGTCATTCCATGTACATTATCTTAGAAGAATCCATTTCATTTATTAAAAATAATGTTTTACTTGGATTTTATGTTGATTATATATCAAATATTCAAGACTAATGCAAGTATTGAAATGCATATGAAAGCAAACAAGGTTGGATTCTGACACTTTCCATACTAAATCTTAACCATAGGTTAAAAAACATGATCTTGGCTTTCCTGCACTTGATCAAATCCCTAGATAATCATAGCTATAGATTCAATTTAAGATCATTAAGATTTGGACCATTAGATCAATTCAGGGCAGATCTAGACCGTCCAACTAAACAAGCTCACAAACATACCATGAACCATACCACACCTCCACCTAGCCCATGTCTCTTTCTCTTTTTCATTAGCGGTGGATCCATTTGCCATTTCTATTTCCGACCACCATTCACTTTGGGACCAACATAGAAATGAGTGCTTTAAACTTGATAAAGTGAGCCCTTAGAGAAGATGTCCCACTTTGTTCGCTCATTGACCTACCAATCCTTGTCATCAAGTTATCGATAACAATGTTGAAAAGAAAAAATAACCAAATGGGTTACCCGAGTCTTCAATTCTATTGATCTCTTTCCCCACTTAGTTGTGAGATACACAACCACTATCAGTGGATGGATGAGATCACGATCCTTCTAGTGAACAAATCAATGTGTCAAAAGTTCAACTAACCATTGACTATGGTGGTCCGAAGGGCATAAATACCGAGTTTTAATTGAGTTTTTGTTAATTCTTAGTCAAGTTATCTTTAAGTTTAGTTTAAGCCTTTTAAATTGTTAGGCCGATAAGTCTTCTAATTTTAGGGACCAAAATGGACCAAATATGATATATATATATTTTTTTACCTTAAAATGAGTTAAAAAAAGGCATCAATGAGTTTTCATCAAATTAGTGATGTTTTTGTTAAACTTGGTTTTGATGACTAGGTCAATGAGTCTCATTATTCAAGGGACCAATATAGGTTTAACACGATGTTTGCTATACAAAAAACCAAAAACAATAATTAATAAAAAAAAGTCATCCAGTTGCGAGACTCCTAATTTAGGGTCCGACACCAAGTCAAATAAACACCAATCAATAATAAATGAATTGCAAGTAAGCTTAGAAAAAAAATTAGACAATTAATGACATGTATAAAACAATATAGGAGAAAACACATAGTTAAGGTAACATTTTCTATTAAGAGATGCAGTAAAAGTGATGTCTATATTTCATTAAGCACAACAAACCTCTTATTTAGATCTTTAGAACTAGTCATATTTTAAGATTCTTAGTTTCCTTAAAAACTAAGTGGAAAAAACTCCATTTCTATAATTTCTATTTTTATTGTCCATGCGACACATAGCATTCCCTGTATAATAACTTGGTGAACTAAAATAAAAGAATCACTACTGCCACATAAGTTTTTCTATATACATAATTTTTCATATGAAATCCTTATGCATGTCACTACATTGTACTTCTTATTTAACAATCATCTATATATCAATTTCAAGTATCTCTCATACCTCAAATCATGAGAGCAACTGCTTCCTTTCTTCAAAGAAAAAAATAATAATATGTGGTAGTCCTAACAACCAATGTTGTCAAAATCATAAGTTGACTCGTAAAATCATATGATTTTACAAGTCAACATAGATATAACATGTAAAATCGGGTTAAAAACAGTCAAACTCAACCAAACTTGATCAACTCGGTAAAAACAAAATGAGTTGACGAGTTTGACAAAAGTGAAAAAAATAATTAATTGTCTCCCCTCCCCATCACACCGTCACTCTCCCCTTTCCCCTTTCTCAAATCTCAAGTTCTCAATCCTAGGGCTAGCAGACTAACACTAGTAGTTGGTTGCCTGGTTCCTCAACTTTCTCTTTCTCTAATATTGATTGATGTTGTTTGCGACAATCAAGGGTTCTTCAAGCATGCTCTCCCTCCACAACTCATCGAGTCTTGTCTTTACATAGGCAAAAGAGGTGTGTATTTTCCTTTTTTTAACATACTTGAAAAAATGATGGGTTCTTTTCAAGTTTTCATTTTTGTTTCTTTTTTTTTCCTTGTTAGTGCATTTGTTTGTGGAAGATAATGGTGAAACCGTGTAAAAATACTATCACTTTGTCCTAATGTATGTTAAGCTTAGCTTTAGCTTGCTAGCTGGAAAGCAAAAACCCTAATGACAACACTAATTATAGATTGAAACCTCAAATCAGAAGAATATTTCAGCTATTTGTTTAGCTTTTACTAATTTCTTAAATTTTCTCATAGTTGGAGGTCGGTCTATATAATTGGTTAGACTGTTAGAATGTTTGAATGCTTGTTGGAGCAAAGTGTAGTAGATTATTATTACTAGGTTAGGTGTCATTATAGTAAAAGCAAAGTTTGGTAATCGAACTTGTGAGATGAGACCAATTTTGCTTATGATAATTTCTTTTGCAAAATCAGTATATAGGCCGATTTGAGGTAAATTTAGATTTTCTTGATAAGTGTGGTTTGTGGGTTTTGATGTGATTTGTTTTTCCTTTGCAAGTTTTTTAACTATTTGGTGATTGAACATGAAGAATTTTACAACGGTGATGTGTAAACGTTTGAGTGTGAAGAAACTGGTCACCAATATCCTTGTCTATGAAAGCATTACTGGTAATGCCTGTTTCCTTCTAGAAAATTGTTTTGTTTGTATTGACTTTCTTTGAATTTGTGAGCAACATTGTTATGGTGTTGTTGTGATTATTGTTTAGATGGGTCCATTGGTGGATTAAGCTTGATGTTTAGACATTAGGCTACCCAAAAACAAAAATAGCTGGGTCCACAAAGAATAGACGAGACTCAAAACCTAAGAACCTAGGGGTTAAGAAATTTGATGGAGAGGTTAGTACTTGACACTAATTTTTCTTGTTTTATTTCTCCTCTGATAACTGATACCGACTAGAGAATATTGAATTCTTATTTTGATGGCTTGATTTTATGTTGGGTTTTTAGTGGTATTTCTTCCCTTACCCTACCGATAATCAGGTCAGCTGGTTAGGTATGTATAAACAATTGTTATGGGCTCATCTCCAAAAAATAATATTGATTTTTAATAGTAATTCTTGGTTGAGATTCTAAATTCTTTATCCATATAGTTTGAATTGATATTCAGTAATGAACCTTGATGAGAAGGGATAGATTCTAAACTCTGTCTTTGCGGGAATTGGCCTCCTCTCAGTTGATCACTTATAAGTTCATGCCTCTCCTAAAGCAACCTGAACCAGCATTGGAAATGCGTCAAAAAATTTGAAGAAAGAGTGTCAATTCAATTCAAAATATTTCTCTTTCTTCCCTGATATTGATAATTTGCAAGGCTGCAAAACTCTTAACAAGTAAAGGAAAACATTTAAATAGCATAGACACAAACAACATATTATATTGCATCACCATACAGAAATTCAACTCACCTTGCGACACTTCTTGCAGAAACTTTCCTACGTTGTCTATCTTCTTTCGAACTTTCAATACAAAAAGCTAAATAAAAACTAAACCCACTTTTCTCAATTAAAACACACTTAAGGAGACGCATATAAAGGGTTATTAAGAGTATTAGATGATCCTTTTTTCATGAAAAACTAGAGGGACAATAGGCTTCTCTTGAAAAAATTCCTTACGATTTTACGATTTCATGATCTGTTATTTCATAATCCGTTTTTACGATCTGAGTTTATTTTATATTTTCTGTGTTGACAACCTTGCTAACATCTTTAATTAATATTCGGTCTCAATAGAGCATTAACTGAAATATTTAGGAACAATATTTTGATATAATAAGAATTCTTATAATTATAACCATTTATAATTTATTTTGCAAAGCATTTTTATCACAAGAATCTTATATTTACTCTATACTCATTAATAAAATTTAATTAAATATTAAAGATAAAAAAAATATCTTGTTTTAAAAAATATATATATTTTACATGAATAAAATCAGTAAATATATTATGTTGGTTTGAACAAGATTGTGATAGTTATTTCATGGTTAATTTAGACTCGTTGTGGTTAAATCAAAATAAAACCAATTACATGGGAGTATATTTAATGATATGATATGATGGTTAAATAAAACCAATTACATGGGAGTATATAAGCTCAATTTTAATCGATTAAAATATATTTTTGGTGTACAGACAGACAACTTCATGAGATTCCTGGTGCATCAATTTGGAACAGAGGTTGACAAAAATAAAGTAACGACAATCATGCAGCACAACCTCTGTAAAATCAATTTTCTTCAAAGGTGCATGATAAACACTATAGAAAATATCAGATCATCTACTGTACTTCTGGAAAGAAATGACACCAGTTTCTATAAGATAAAAAACAAAGAGCACTAGCCACTGGAAACTTTATATAATAGTTAATTTCAGGTTTATATAGTTAGTTGAAGTGCATTTAAATTGATCTAGATATCCACTTTAATAATAATAATATAAAAAAAAAAAAACAAGGAGCACCAGTTGCTTCTGAAAAAATAAATATTTAGCAATATTAGAATTTGAAAAGCCTATTTTTAATTCAATTTTAAAGGAGGTAACAAGCAAATATATAATTGTTATGAATTTATTGGATCCAAAATAAATAATTTACTTAAAACTTCTTTCAGAAAGTAAATACTCTGACGACACGCAAAACTACTAATATTAATTTTTTTTTTATTAAAAGTCGAGATTATTACCAAGAGAAAAAAAGATAAAATAGCTAATAATTCATCATTTCTAACTAAACTCTCCTTAGCTGGCAAATCAGCCACCCTATTCCCTTGCTAGGAACATGATTAAAGGTCATTCTTTTGGAAGATTGTTTAGGAATTAAATAAAATGTCATTATCAGAAGAAGTTCCCCACCCCCTATCTATAAAGAATCATAGGGGTAAAATGTCATTATCGCTTAGTAATAAAAACTTAATTTTTTTTTTAGTTCAAGATTTTTGTTTGTTAATAAAATGGTTACCAGAAATTCTTATAATTATTAACTTCAAGATTCATGGGATTAGTCGAAATGTACATAAACTGATCTAAATACTTACTTTGACAAAGAAAAAGAAAAAAGAAGAGGATGTTAGGCTGCTGGAATTAATCTGACTGAATATAATTAGTTTATGAGCATAAATATTTTTCTGCTTAAAATATTAATTTTAGACGTTTTAAAAAAGTAAAAAATTAAGTTTCAATTTAGAACCAAAACTTTCAAGGAATTAAATAAAATATAATTGATCTTACCGATATATTCATATATTGGAAAAGTAAATTATCATGGATTGACCAAAATAATTTTCCATGCTAGAACAATATTTTACAATTAACTCAAACGAACCCGAGTCTTCTGAGTATTTATTTACATATTAATTCTTTGCTTTTGCCGGTCTTGAACGGGTGGCTAGAACAATAACCTTCATTGGAGGGTTGCTAGACTTTGGTCCCTTTATAAATTTTAAAGTCATATATGACGTGGCCATATTATTGTATCGTAAATAAAAAAAGATCAAATATGCAAAGGTTAGTTTAAGACCTCGGCAGGAATAAACATATATGTCAAAAATTGGGGGTTGTTCAATCGTGGATATATACTCCATTTTTCCAAAAATTGGGGAAAAAAAGTTTTTTTTCTTCAAAATTTTCTGATTGAAAAACTTGAAAAACCATTTTTTTTCGGTTTTTCACTCTTATTTTTAACAACATAATATATAAAATAATATTGTCAACCATCATGCAAGAGGAGTCAGATATCTTCGAAAGGGTTTATTGTATTTAATTTAGTCCTTATGATTGTACTAGCAAAAAAAAAGTATTTAAAACATGTTTTCAAGTTTTTTAAACTTTTATCAGAATATTATGAAACTATAAAAAATGAATTATTTTATATTTTTTCATTACAATATAAGAATTAGAAATGGAGTGAAAAATTGGAGCCGGAGAATGGAATGATTTCCAACCGTTGATTTTCAGAAATAAATTTCAAATTAATTTGAAACAATCATAGAGGTGCTAAAGGTTGTGACTTTATGATTCGATTCCTCTTTAAAACCTTCTGAGAATTGGCAAAATTTATGCTAAAATGTGAATTATAATTGAATATATAATTTGAATTATTTTTTCTCTGTGCTCTGTATCAAACTAGTTATATGACCCGCGCAATGCCGCGGGTCATTTTTTTTGGTATAAAAAATATATAAAAAATTAAAATTTAAAAGTTTTGAGTTTTGTTGCAAAGCTATATACTCAAGAGTTTTGGGTTTGATTACAACACCTGACCTAAGAGTAATATTAATAATATTATTAAACTTGCATGACCCAAATTTAAGTGAGCCTAACTACAACACCGGACTCAAGAATATTGGATGTGGGTCTGGTTATAAGATCGCGTCATAAAAATATGATAATTAAATAGATTAATTAAAAAAAAACAAAGAAAAAAACCAACAGGAAAAAAAAACTAATGAAGAAAAAAAATTGAATTAATTGGGTTAACTCTTTAAACCAGGTTATGCCGTAAGACCTGGAATTCACACAATGAAAATTTGATAACTAAATAGAAAAAAAAAATTGACGGGTTTACCCAGAATTAACTGGATTAACCCATCAAGCCTAGGATACGTGTCATGAAAGTCTAATAATTAAATAAATAAAAATTTAACATTAACAAACTAAACTAAATGAAAAAAATTAATTAAAAAAAATCCGGGTTAACTCGTCAAATCAGGTTAACCCATCAAATCCGGGATTCGTATTATGAAAATCTGATAACTAAATAAAAAAAATTTAACATTATTAAACTAAATCAAACAAAAAAAATTCATTAAAAAAAAAAAAAAGTTATATAATATAATAATATATTAATAAGTGAAAGGCGTGGGGAAGCTACAGTGCTTTCCCCACGCCTTTTAGTATATTGTTAATAATATAATAATATATTAATAAGTGAAAGTCGTGGGGAAGCTACAGTGCTTTCCCCACGCCTTTTAGTATATTGTTAATAATGATCGAATGAGCATATAACCACAAATTCAGCCTTGCAACTTGTGTGAAAAAATGTAGCGATGAATCTAACCTCTTAGATTTCTAGCTAGGCAGCTAACCAGTTATAGCTGAGACCTTTCCGCGTTTACTTGATTTGCTTCCCGTTGAATAATTTGATCTTTGTATGACCATGCTTGCACGGAGGAGGACGAGGAGGAGGAGGAGGAGGACCGTTGAAATTCTATCATGCCTACTCTCTTTATCTTCCATTGCATATTGACTACAGCTGTTGTGCATCAAATAGCAAAACGTACCATCCGGCAAGTTTTTTCCCTTTTAGATGCATTTGTCGCATTATACAGGAGTTTCCATCTGTCTGCCTTTTCGGTTTTCTGATACATATAAACATAACTTTCAACCGAATGGAGGTAAAATTTTTACTAGAGTTTTTAAATATAATTTTTTAATGGCGGATTACGGCTGGATTTGGCATGAGAAAAAAGCAAGAGAGAAAAAACAAATTTTAAAAAAATAATTTTTGCATATAAAATTAATTTGAAATTAACACTAATAATAATTAAAACATGCAGACAATAAAAACCTTAATTATCTAACTATAACTCTAATACTACAGTTAGGTTTCTCAAAACTCATGCATACAACAAAAACTATAAATTTAACTTTTTTCCCCTAGAAGTCCTGGGATCCCATTAGATAGATCTAAGGTATTTTATAGTTTATACGAAGATTATCTAATAATTAGATGTTTTTTTTTGCTTTGAATTACTGCTTCAAGGATTAGTTGTCACAAATTACATGCAGTCCAAGTATCTGGTCTCTAATGGTAATTCACATAAACTACAAATGAAAAATCTCCTTAATTGTTTTAGGATAGAGAAATTGCTATACCTTTGAGAGCTAACTTTTTTTTTGTGTGTGTTTAGGTAGTTTTGTCCTACACTCTACTCATATGAAAAAATAAGAGGCATAACTTTCAATTTATAGGAAAACTTCAAAACCTTATAAATGAGAAAATATCACTTTCCCTTTAAATAATATCACATATGCTATTTTATTTCATATTATCTAACAAACATCTACATATTAATTCTAAATATCTTTCATACCTCAATTTATAAGAACAATTGCTATCTTTTATAAAGAAAATAACATGATATATATTAGTCTCAATAACTTTAATCAATATCTAGTTTTAATAGAGCATTGACCCAGAATATTTAGAAATGATTTTTTGATGCAATATAAATCTCATAACTTTATCAACTTTATAATTTTATTTACAAAGTATTTTTATCTTGAAGATTTTATCTTAACTCTACATTCATTAATTAAATATTAAATTCATTAAAGCTTTGTGTAACCAATCTTGAGAATAAAATATATACACTAACAATACTTTCTCATCATTAAAAAAAAAAAAAAAAACAGTAGATATGTTAATATTGCATGAACTAGAGCTTTCCGGTCATTCTTAGATGAGTGTGGTTTGATTGAATATCCCCTCACTGGTTATCGATACACATGGTATCGTGGGGGATATATGAGTTGAATTGATCGTGCTCTCTCTTCCTCAGCTTGCCATTTCTAGTTTTTTTGGTTTGATGCTAAGTCGCCTGCCTAGGGGATTATCTGATCACTGCCAACTTCTTTTAGGTAATCAATAAAGAAGTTGGGGATGGAAACCTTTTCGCTTTCTGGACTCCTGGTTAACACATCCAGATTTTATGAAGTGGGTGGACATCATTTGGCATTCTAGCTGTTCATAATTTGCAGGAAGGTTTAAACTAATGAAGACACTGAGCCATCTAGCTAAGCAGATGTAGAGCTGGAATCATGAATCCTACTTTAATCAAGAACATAAGTTACACTTGTTGCAAAAGAAAATTTCTGACATCGAAAAATCCAATGCGGGCCGTGAGCTATCAGTAAGCAAGACTGTAGAGGCTATTTGGCAATACAAGCCAACACAAACTTGGTGTAAGCTTGGTGATCGTAATACGAAATATTTTCATTTAGTAGCAAATATGAGAATAAGGCGTAAAAGTATATCTGAAATTAGTTATAATGGTGCTTCTTTCTCTTCAATAGCTGACATCAAGGAAGCTGCAGTCTCCTTTTTATTTTTTCTACATTATTTTAGTAGTCGTGTGTCGAAAGGGCATCCATGGATGTGTTCGGTTATAAAAAGCTTTGTAGGGAGAGGGCAGATTGGCTTGAAAAGGAGGTGTCAATGGAAGAATTGAAAAACGCGGTTTGGGATTGTAATGTTTCTAAATCTCCGGGTCCAGACGATGGTTTTAACTTCAAATTTTACAGAAAGGCATGGAGTTTCATTTGCAATGATATGCTGGACATAGTGTCTGAATTTTTCAGAACGGAGAGACTTCAAGAAGGTGTAAATCGGACATAATTTTTCAAAACGGCTTTTCTTAATTCCATGCTCTTTGCAAAGAGGATACTCAGATGACTTGTGTTGTGTTCAGGACTTCGCATTAGTTTTTATAAAAGCTCAGTTGTGGGATTAAATGTTGGCGAGGCTCATATTGCTGTTCTAGCAGATGCAATTCATTGCAAGCATGATTCCTTAGGAGCAAATCCTAAAAGAATATCTACTTGGAAGCCTGTTATTACAAGATTTTATAATAGTCCAACTTTATGGAAGGGTAAGGTGTTGAGTATGGCTGGTGGAATTTGTTTGATCAAGAGCGTACTGAACTCACCACCTCTTTATTATATGTCCATTTTTTTAATGCCAAAGGGGGTTGCTAGATTGCTTGCTTCAATTCAAAGAAGATTATTGTGGGCAGGAGTATCAAAGCAAAGGAAGATTTGCAAGATTCAATAGAGTATTGTAACAAGGGAAAAGAGTAGAAGTGGTTCGGGGATCGGATCTCTGATGGGAAGATTAAAGCAATGTTATTCAAATGGCTATGGCGCCGGATCAGTTCTGAAAATTCAGCTAGGTGGAAAGAATTCATTTTAAAAAAGTATCAGCCTACTTTTAAAAATGGATTACCAGTATTTGACAAGCCTTTATCAGGAATTTGAAAAGGAATAATGTTTATCATAAAACCTGGAAATGCTTCTTCTGACACATAGCTGCGGGATTCACCATTTAAGGTTCAGTTTTATAGACTTCATAAGATTTCTTCTTCTTCCTATGCAAAAATCTTAGATATGGGGAACTGGATTCAAGGATCTTGGAATATCAGGGTGCTTGCCCTTTTGTCTCTGGAATTTGGATAACATCTGCTCCTCAAAAAATTCAAACTTTCATATGATTGGCAGTTCAGAATCGTCTATGTACCAGAATGTTCTTATAAAACCGACAGTTGATTCCTCTAGATCAGTTAATATGTCCATTCCGTGTAGCGGCAGTGGAAACAACAGAGCATCTTCTACTCTACTCTAGTGCATTCATGCTTGGAAATTTTGGGCCAGGTTTCTTCAGTGGTGGGAGTTTTGTGGTGTTGTCCTCAGAATATAGATCATCTGCTATTCCAATGGAAAAAATCTGGCTAAAGGAAAGCATAGGAGTTACATTCAACATGGTTAAGATCTTGTGAAGAATAACCATGTATATTAATATTTAGATTAATTAGATGTAAGATTGCATGAAGATAACGACTATAGAACTTTTTGATTATATTATTTATGTATACTAGGCATATAAAATAAAGATAAATGGCTAAAAGTTAGTTTAACCAATTTACCTAAAAATGTTTTAGCCTTATAGAGAAAGCATGCATAAAAGAATGTATGTTATATAGGATGTTTTTAAAATAATGCCAAGTATGTTTTCTTAGAAAGAAATGCAGATTACATTCTTTAAAGTTTTATTATTCATCTCTTGGTACAAATAAATTGATTGCAATAACCCTTCCAATATTCTAGCAATACCATCTTATAGTTGCATTACTAAACAAAGTTCATAAACTAGAAAAACTGACACAAAAACCTCTCTACAGAATACTTGAGCTTAAGCTATAGAAGGATCAAAGGAATAAAGAACAGAAAAGCTGGGAAAAACAAAGAAGAGAAGGGTAACGAGTGATGGGGAACTGCAGGATAATGGGTAGCTGCAACCAAACCAGGAACTGCAGGAAGATGGGGAGTAATCTGAAGCCAGCCAACATTAATAAAGTCTTCAGAAACTATAAATCTGATCATTAAAATCTACTGCAATTAATAGAGTGAATCTGGTCATTGATCGAATCTAGATATTCTATCTATATTCATGCATTTTAATTACTATATTATCTGGAGTTTTAATAGTAGCTTTAATGGTTTGTTGCTATATTTAGTTTGCTATAACCTCAGAAGAGAAGACTACAATTTGCTTAATTATTCAGTTCAGAATTCCTCTTAAGTTCTAGGTTTAACGATTGTCTTGTTGAATGATATCAACAATCTTCATCTTCGTGAACAAAATCACAATCCATCAGTGTTTTGTGCTGCGTCAAAGAGCTACTACTTAGTATGCATAACACCTCCCTTTCAACCATATATATGTATATATTTTTGGAACAAAAAATAAATTACCATAATTAATTTTAGTTGTTTTGCCTTAATTGTCCACTATAAAAGGAAAAAGAAACTTGATAGTTTTTTACCTTAAAAATCAGACCATATCTTCAAGCCCAAGCTTGAGTCAATTTACACATGTAGCTTAAGCTTAAAGCCCACTTCATTTAAGGTCTCTTCTTTCTAAAAGTTTTATTGCCCTACGATTTTATTTTTAACTTTTAAACTTCTCACTATAAAAAAAAATGTGAATAGCAACATGAGAAATATGAACGAGATGAAGATACCAAAAAAAATTATAAATTATAAAAATTAATGAAATAAGACTCAAATAACCCAAACTATGCAAATACACTATTATTTTTTTTACTTTTTCCTAAACTAAAAAAGAAAGAAAAATATTGATGCAAAAATATGCAAACTATGCAAGTTATGAATTTTTTTTTTTTGTAATTTTTAGAAATAACCCAACAAATTATGTCTAAAATAATCCCAAAATTAAGATGCAACATTAAGATATCTCAAGAACTAGGAATTTTTAGATTTGAGTTGTCAATTTCAAAATTTGATGAAACCTTATTTTACCCTTTTGCGATTTCTTTGATCTTTATTTATTTTCTTTTATTATCTAAATGGTAATAACTAGATCACTAATAATCTTTTTCTTTAAAAATAAAAAACATTTCCTGCAACTAGGTGTTAAATTATGACGATGAAAAAATAACGTGGAAGCAAAATGATAAAGGAATATAACCTGATTTTAGAGTCTTACTGTGATACTAACTAATATGAATCCTATGGATATAATGATTTAGAAATCCACAGTCAAATTGACTCTTCTCAAGAGAGGTAAATTATGACTTGTAATTAAGCTTGATATAATAGTAATTTGTATTGAGGTATCAAGACTATAGAAACCGAACCCCTAACCAATACCTATGAAGACACATGAACAAAAAATATAGAAGATGCCACGAAATTTGATTAATTATTTGATAAGTCAATGTAGTTTAATGTAGAATCAAAACAAAAGAATCTTATAACAATACACATAAGATATGTAGCAATAATGCATTATCCAACTTTTTTAAAAAAAAAGATTATGTCTTACAAAAGTATTTATAATTAAAAAAAACTAAACCCTAGTTGACCTAATAGTCTACCATCAATCTAAATTATAATAAGGTAAAAAATATCTCAAATAAGACCCAAAAAAAAATCTAAAAAATAATGCTAAATTGCCGCATATTATGGATAAGAAGAAATAATTATTAAATGAAATCCTTGCTTAAAAAAAAATCCTTAGCCAAATAGGTTGTGGCGCCACCCTTTGGGATCCAAAACAAACAAGCAAATAATTATTCCTTAGCTTCCTATGTTTTCACATATAATAAAGAATCTAATCATAGTTTGGAATTCATAAAATACATGAAAACACATAACCTTATAGTTGTCGAATGCTCCCCTTATGGATATCCCATAATGCCAAAATTAATTAAGCTTAGGAGTTAGATGCATCAAGCCTATCTTATACATAGATTAAGTTGATTATACTCTAATAATTTCTTATTGAAGCTATAACCTCTTTGAAATTTACCTTGGTTCAAATACTTTGAATAAAACCATTAAATATTTCTTTGAATTTCTTTGCCCTTAATCTTGTAATTATCCTATAACAAAGCACAATTCTAGTAAAAAAAAATTTGAGCTTCATCATGGCTTTAAATTTCATATTTCTTTCTCACAAGTCATTCCCTAACTCTTATTGTTCTTTTCTTTAATAATATTTTTGGGTCTTATTAGAAAACAGTCTAGAAATACTACCTTCATTCGTAAGAACTAAGAACTTAATTTATTAAAAAGAATTGGAAACATATTAAAAAAAATTGGTTAATTAAGGTTGGCATATTTAAATTTATTTTATTTTGTTAAAGAGTTAGTATAAACTATTTTTAGAATCTCAATTAATATAAAAAAAATTTCTGTTGAGAAGATTCTTTTATATAGTATTAAAATCTTAATTAAGACCAAATGATTATAATTTAAATTTTATTATCTTTATTGTTTGAAATTAAAGTTAAAAATTAAACACAAAGGAGTAGCAAGATTGTATAATTTTGAAGTCCAAGTAGCTTAAAATTAAAGTTTTAAACATGAAAAATATTAATATAGAACCAGTAGTAAAACTTCAATCAATTTATAGCTTAAATTTTTTAGTTAAAATGATTTTTTGATGCATTTAGTGTAAAAGAAAAAACATGACATGGAAATAAGTAGGCTTCAGAGTGTGTGTGTGTGTGTGTGTGTGTGTGTGTGTGTGTATATATATATATATTGGGCAAAAGCATGTTGGCACATGTGCCTCAGTTAAATCTTACGACATCGATAAAATACTTTGGCCAATGATAAAAAAAAAGAAATAACAAAGAATAAGTCTTTTTCCATTAATTAAATATTTTTCTAAGGGCACTTGTAATGAATAAATCTTATTCCCATAAATCAAATACTGCAAATTTATTCCATTGGCTCTCCAAGTCCTCGTAAAGACACTCTAAAAAGAGGGATAATTAAGTTCTCTTCGAGGCATAAAAGCTTTGTAACATGCAAATATTTTCTATCCACGTTTGAAGTCTTCAAACATTGATGAATCGGATCCAACACCCTGTAGAACTTCAATTTAACACCAGGAGAAGATATTAAAAATATCATCAAAGTGTTTATATAACAATCAATTAATTACTAAAAATAGTATATATAGAACAATATTAATATTGAGTTTCCTTAAATACATACATGCAGTAAAAACAATAAATTTAAATATTTTTCAGGAGTTTTAAGCATCTCGTTCGACAGATCTAGAGTTATTTAGGGTTTATGCGAAAATTACTTGAAGATCTAAACTTATTTTCGACTTTGAATATATACTTCAAAACTGGATTATCACAAATCACAAGTCGTTTAATTGTTTGATCTTTAACGATAATCCACACGAACATCTAGTCATAAATCTCCTAAATCTTTTTAGAAGAGAGAGATTATTATATGTTAAAGTGTTAGCTCTTTTCTTTTGAGTTTTAGGTATTTTAATATTGTACTCTACTCATCTTTTTTACCATCCGTAAAAAATAAAAGGTATAACTTTCTATTTATAGGAAAATCTAAAAATCCTATAAATAACAAAATATTAATTTTCCCTTAAATAATATCATATATATTATTTTAGGCTAATTTTAGAAATTTATTCATTCAAGTCACTACTTGATTTTTTTAGTTCTAGAATTGTAATTCTCTGTATAAATTACAATCTAGTTCTTAATTTCTAAAATTTATTTACAATCAAATCACATTTGATTAATCATTTCATTTTAATTTATGACCAATGGTTCTTGTGTATATGAACCATTAGGTTTCTTAATAAGTTGATTAAATATAAATCACAATTCTAAATAAAATATGATTAAATAAATTAATCTATTATCAATTCAACAATTTATTAATTTATATTTGAAGATCAAGTGCAATGTCTAGTAATATATCATGATCCCTTAAATATTAGAAAAATTATAAATGATTTGACTTCACCTTTCAATGACTAGTCTTTTAGTGTAATTATTATACATTCATCAACAATGTTTTGATTTGAATACTATAGCATAAAGTATGTATGTTATGTCATGTCAAATCATGTTTGTTCTCAACATTATAGTCATTGATTATTTGAATAAAATTTGAAACTTTTTACAAATTTTATTCTACATTACACAAGGATTTATTTTTGTTTTTTAAGCCATGTCAAGATACATTTTAATAAGGAACTAAGCATTCACACTGGCATGAGAGAGAGACAGAGACCAAATGAAATTACCAACAAGAAGCAATTCATTTTTCTTTTTCTTTTTTTTTTAATTATTAACGTGGATGTCCAGGTTAACTTGTGTGCACCTCGACTAATCCCACGAACCCTAAAGTTAATGATCATATAAACCTTCAATAACCATTATATTAGTAACCACGAGGCTCGAACTTGAGATAACAAGAAAAACAAACTTTCTAATTTTAAATTCTTATGGTTGGCGTGGACAATGACTATCCCTTTTCTAAGAAAAATAATTGTCTTATCAAAGCGCGCACATGCACATTCGAGGGATTTGGCTGTCTTGCACGAGTCATGCGAGGGACCCTAGGCTTTTTGAACCTCAATTAGTGATCACATATGTCCCTATAGTCGAACCCCACCTAGACGGAGATATGAAAATAAAAATAAATATGGTGAGATTTGAGACATGTGAAAACGATCAGACGCCCTTAGAGAGGGAAAACTGAGCAAAAATGATTTGTTCATGATAGCATGGTGGCCCGTGAGTGAGCGAGCCAAGCCGTAACAGCCTTATATCGTCACCCTCCTCATTGCATGACAAAATCCCAACTCCCACGTACGGACAAAACCCCTGAAGAAAAATTCAACGGAAGTAGCCCACTCTCTTCCTCTCCTTTACATCACATCTCTTACTCTGCCTCTCCCCTCGATCTATCGATCTACCTGAAGAAAATGGCAGACATCAAGGGAGGATTAGACCTTTTTGTAGCTATGAAAGAGGTTGTTTAATCATTGATTGTATTGCTCTTTATCAATGACAACTGATAAAAAAAGAAAAGGGCCTATATGTCAAAAGGAAGAGTCTCTCTCGCACAATTTGACTTCAGCTTATAAGTTTTTTGGGGATGAGAGTTCAAACCTCTTGATCAGTCCTTTTACTCCCTTTCAATAAATCACTAGAAAAAGCTGAGATGTCTATTTTCTTTGATTTTCTTGCAGAATTTTCCCAGGCACTCTCACCACTATTGGATCGTTTCCCGATGCCAAGGTACCCACTATCAGTCTGGTCTCTTTCTCTCCACTGATTTTCTGATTCCTATTGCTCTCTCCTTTTTGTTCACTCTTTCTCGACTTCATTTGTACACATCCTTTTTCTTTCACTCAATTCACTGAAACCCCACTACCGCACTGGCACCAAATCATCACTCCATCTTCAAATCCCACCATGAACATAAACCAAACTCAAAGGACCCGTCCCTGGCCTGGATTCCCTACATCAAGATCCTCAGGAAGCTTTGGAGATGCTAATTGCATGGAGCAGCTTTTAGTCCACTGTGCAAATGCAATTGAGAGTAACAATGCCACTTTATCCCAACAGATCCTATGGGTCCTAAACAACATTGCACCACCAGATGGAGATTCAAATCAACGCCTAACTTTTGCTTTCCTAAGAGCCCTTATCGCACGTGCATGCAAAAGTGGTACATGCAAACTTCTTGCTGCGATGGCAAATGCTCACTACAACCTAGCCTTACACACACATAAATTCTCTGTCATTGAGCTTGCTAGCTTTGTTGACGTAACCCCGTGGCATCGTTTCGGTTTCACGGCAGCAAATGCTGCAATTTTAGAAGCTGTTGAAGGGTATTTAGTTATTCACATTGTAGATTGAAGCTTGACACATTGCATGCAAATTCCAACTCTTATCGATGCTATTGCTAATCGGTTCGAGGTGCCCCCATTGATTAAGCTTACTGTTGCTGGTGTCACTGAGGATGTACCGCCTATGCTTGATCTTTCTTATGAAGAGTTGGGGTCAAAGCTGGTCAACTTTGCTTGGTCACGAAACGTAATAATGGAATTTAGAATCATTCCTTCAAGTTATGCAGATGGGTTCTCTTCCTTGATCGAGCAGCTTCGAGTGCAACATTTAGTGTATGCAGAAAGTGGTGAGGCACTAGTCATAAACTGTCATATGATGCTTCATTACATACCTGAAGAAACCCTTTCTGATTTTCCTGGTTCAAAATCAAATCCTTATTCTTACGAATCTTCATGTTCCTCTATGTCCTCTTTTAGGACAACGTTTCTCAAGTCTCTAAGGAGTTTAGACCCTACAATTGTTGTCTTAGTAGATGAAGATGCAGATTTAACATCAAACAGTTTGGAGAGTAGACTAAGGTCAGCTTTCAATTATCTATGGATACCTTTTGATGCAGTGGACACATTTCTTCCAAGGGGTAGTAAGCAAAGACAGTGGTATGAAGCTGATGTATGCTGGAAGATTATGAATTTAATAGCACATGAGGGTCTGCAAAGAGTGGAGCGACTTGAACCGAAAATTCAGTGGATTCAGCGGATGAGAAATGCAGACTTTCGAGGCATTTCATTCGCAGAAGATGCGATTTCTGAAGTTAAGACCATGCTTGATGAGCATGCAGCAGGATGGGGACTGAAGAAGGAAGATGATGATCTTGTACTCACCTGGAAAGGACATAATGTTGTATTTGCTAGTGCTTGGTTGCCTGTTTAAATCTCCTTCATATCGGTTCTATAAATAATTTGTTATCTGATGCTTTCTATAATCTTACTGGAGGTAGTCTCTAATTTAACTTTCTTAGCTATATCATGATCATATTGGGACCTGATTTAATTTCAATAATTGATTATTGGTTGATATATTCTGGTTATTGATATGTTATAATTCATTAGATGGCTTTGTAACATTTTTAACAATCTATAAAAAAAACTAAAATCTTAACTTAGGTTTTTAACCGGATAAGATAAGGACATTCTTACCGAGAATAACTTTTTTTAAAACTTAGACAAACACATACCGGCTAGAAAATACAACATCTTAGTTTATATTAGACAAACAAACAATGCATCTTATATTAGGTAAGGTGTGTTAGGGGTGATACGTCCTCCTTATACACAACCAGTCCCTTTATCCAGACTTTGAGACCGGTTAAGGTTTTTAGTGATCAAAATACTAAATGACGATTTCATTCTTTTTTTACTGATAAAAAACAAGAATTTCTTGTTCTTTCCCCCATCATTAGAGATATCCTGACCTAGGAGGATAACCATCACAACGCCGCACACATACGACAATGCTTCCTAGATCGAGGGGTTTTAAATGTATTAGGATAAATCATAAAATTATGATTTAAAAGGGTTTAGAAGTCATCACCTAATATTATGGTCACTAGAAAATTTAATGGTCTTTGAGAGTTTAGGTAAGGGGTCTGGTTATGCAAGGGGAAGATATATCACCCTCATTGCACTCTAACTATGGTAAGCTGCATTGTTGATTGCTCAAAGTCATGTTTCAATTCATTAGTTAGTCTAAAGCTTAAAAAAAAAATTTAGTAAGGAAATCGTTATCTCATCATGTTAAAACTCAGCTATTCTAAAGCTCACAAAAAAGTTTATTTAAGGTTTTAAAAAAATCCTCATTAGTAAAGAAATTTTTATCTTATAAAGTTAAACACTAATTATTCTAAAGTCCAAGAAATAATTCTGGTTTTTTATTTGAAATTTTGACTAAATCCTAAAGGATAATTGCAAACTTTTTATGATACCCATTAAGATTTTTTTGTATTTTTCAATGATAAAATGCAATATATATATATATATATATATATGCTTGAAAAGTTTAGAATTTGGTAATATGCGACCAAAATAAAACATGTTTTGGCATTTTTAAGATGAGGAAAAATGTTTTATAATTTTTGGATTTTTTAAAAATATTTTAGAGAAAAAATATTTTTAATATCAACTTAATATTGTACTTATAAGTTTATAACTTCAATATTAAATGAAATAGTTGGAAAAATATACGATAAACTCATAAATAATTCTTGAAATTTTTTAGAATTTTCAGAAATTATATAAGGATTTATTTGATAAAATCTCTAATAATTCAACAAACAAAACCGTAAAAAATTTGTTATCAATTGTTTGCCAAACCGTTCTTCTGGTAAAAAAAAATTATATTTTTTAATAAAATTTTGACAAAAAAAAAAAAACAATTTTAAGCCTTGAAGGGCTTAACCCAACCACATGGATGAGACAAATTCAAAATCCAAAAATTTATAAAACCCAAAACTCAAAACAGTCCATGAAGTTTTTGCAATTATCTTGTATTGAAGCCCAGCCCATTCAAAACCGAAAAAAAAAAAAAATCAACCATAGCATTCATATTTAAACCCAGATGCATGCATTTTCAAAACAAACGGAAACGGCACCATTTATAACCAACATATGTTAACTAAAGAGAACCTAGTCCATCAACACAACAAATAAAAATGCAAGCCCATCGTAACAATAAAAAGAGGGGGTTATACCTGTATTAAAGATGATGTTGAAGGCTCAAGGGTGCACTTTTAGATCTAGAGAAAACACTGCACGCTACTGCTGCTGGAATGAGTCACGGTGGTGGTGTAGAGGAGGTACTTGTTGCTTGAGGAGCTGGACTGCGATGCTGCTGGAGCTGAAGTCGTCGTTCACTACGCTGAGAAGAGATCAACAATAGCAGGTGCAGAGGATGATGTTGGACTATTGCTGTTTCCATGAGATACCGTTATGGCTGCTGCTGGAAGGAGGATCTTCTATAGCTGTTCATGGTTGAAGATGAGAGATGCTAGAATGGTTGTGAGAGACGTTGCTCACGGTGACAGCTTGCTGAGAGGAAGCCTTCTGCCGCTTACTTTGGCAACTTGCTGGCGTGCTTGAGGTTACAGCTAGACTGAGAAGATGACCTTAACTTCTGAGAGAAGTTGTTGAGAAGATGCTCACGTCGCTAGCCTAGGAATGCAGAGGATCTATTGGAGTTTGTGTTTGTTGATGATGGCGTGACTGGTGTCGAAACCAGTGTTTCACGACATAAATTAATTATTCTAAGTTAAACAAATAAGAAAGTATAAAAGAAGTAAATAATCAATCCCATTAAAGAGATTCAGAGTTCGGGTCTTAATGCTAAATAACTGAAAGTTAGAGAGTTTTGAGGTTATCTAGATTAAATTATGTTATGATAAATGAAATAAAATAATCAAACTAAATTAAATAAACTAAAACTTATTAAAAAAAAAAGCTTTAGTCTTAAATAAACACTTACATAAATCAAAATTAATCATTTAAACGATATGTCAATTTATATTCTAAATATTTATTTATCATTAATATTAGTTAGTTAATTGATCTGCGGTGTAACTAACCCTAACTATTAAACAATTATAGTGTTCACACTAATAATTTAATTTAATGGCAGTATAACACTCCACCTCACAAGCAAGATATTATCCGCTTTGAGCCTATTAATCCACCCAAATCCAAAGCTTCCACCAAGGTACCCTCACGGTTTTATTTTTGGTAGCCACGTATGACCCCAAAACACGTCTTACTAGTCAAGGAGAGCATGCACTCATAAGACCCTAACTCTAGATGCTCACTTCTGATGTGGGATCTTACAGGCAACCTTAAGAACTAGATAGGTTAATAAATTTATACAACATAACTGTTTACAATCTATGTTCGATTTAGTTGAATGTTTTCTCTAAAATTAACAACATAGGTCTGTCATAATTATTAAACTTAGTCATTTCACAAGTTTAAACACAACTCCGGTTTTGATAGCAAACTTATCAATAGATTGGTTAGAATGATAATTTAGAGTCCACGCTAACAATCAAACTAAACAATTATAGGAAATAATCATAGGAAAACATTCATACTTATCATATAAATTGAAAAGAAAAGATAAAATAGATTTTTTAAATCTAAAAGTTTCTATATCCTTTCAACCAAGAAAAATAATTTAGCCTAGCATGTCTATCAAAAAATTAAGGAAGAGAAAGGATGAAAATATAATTTCGGGTAGAGAAGAAAATGGTGAGAATTTTCTTCTTCTTTTTTGTTGCCCCCATTCTTTCTTTCTCTTTTTTCTTTTTTTTTATTTGATAGGAAACATAATCCTCACATCCCTCCAATCTGTTTGTATCATTCAAAAATAAAAATAGTCTTTTTCAAAGTAGACAATCTATATTTAAGTAGTACAATAATTATTTTTTAAAAAAGAAGAAAAATAGTCTTGCATAAAATTTTCAAGCTTTGATTTTGAACTTAAAGATGTTAAATTGCCCGAATAAAGACATTTTTCATACGAATAAATAATTTTTATATCGGTTTGGATGCTTTGGAAGTAAGTTGAACTTGTTTCTTCATAAAACCTGTCTATGGGTAGAATTTATAGGTTGTCTTAGAAAACTCATATCTTTCTCATATGAGCTTTTTAGTTGCTGAAATTTAGGTTGGTTGATAGTTCTTTGCGTCGAAAATCCAAAAAAAAAATTGCATCAAATGAACTTCGCTAAATCAAGATATTCATGTTGGAATGGCCAAATGTCAAAACTAGTAAAATGTGAGACTTGTCTTTAAAGGCCGTGATTTTCATGTTCTTTATTTTTTATTTTTCTTAACATATATGTATGGAAAGGTATGGATTGTCTTCTAATGTCATTAGAATCACTTCATTTCGACTTCTACATCTTATGTTCTACATAAAATATCGATCATATATATATGTATATATATATGAACTATATGATCTGAATTTTATTTTTAATTTACTTTTTTTTTAATTTTACATGTAAAAATATCTTTAAAAAATAAAATAAAGATTATCAAAGCATTTTATATATAAAACATGATTAAAATACTAAATAAATATTATGATTATCATTGCTGTTGCAGGGCTGAGGAGAGAGCTACTGATGAAGTAGGTCACGGTGGAACCAGTGATGTTGATGTAAAGGAGATGTTGTTGACGATTGCTGAAGAGATGTTGTTAGAGCTAGAAGTACCTGCGCTGGATCTAGAGGAGAGGTCACCGGTGCGTGCAGAATGGCTCCCGAGTGGCTATGCTGATGTAGTTGATAGTTGTGCACGGCGAAGGCAAAGGTGATGTCAGGTGCTGAGGAGAGACTGTTGCTGGGGGAACTTGGCTAACGGAGCTGCTATGACCGGTTGTTGGTTGGAGGAGATAAGGACACCGACTTTTGTGTTTATTTCTTTATCCTCCCTGTGTGGTGTACCTGGTCAGGAAGAATGAGATGGGTTTGGGGAAGGTTGAAGATGATGGGTGTATGGAAGATGGAATGGGTGAAGGTCACAGGTTGGTCTTTTTTGTTAGGAGATGGTGTTTTTTTTGTATGTGAGAGCTATTTCAACTCTAGCTAATTCTTTTCTTTTCTTTTTTTTGCTCATACGTCTCCAAAATTCCCCCTCCCCTTTTTGTTTGTGTTTGTTCACTAATTTATTTATAGGAAAAATAAATTTGTTATTTTTTTCTCAATTGTTTGGTCCCAAGAAACTAAAAACACTTTGATTCCTCTTGTTTTTTTTTTTTTTGGTATTTTGGTTCCCTTATTCAAATATTTTTTATTTTTTTTATTTTTTGTATTTTGATATTTTTTAAAAAAGATAACATCAACGTCGACTTGATGAGAAAAATAAATAATAATTTTGAAACAGACACATTGAAAGCTGAATGCATTGAAAACAATTTTTTGAATTTTAAATTTTTTTTAAAAGACATTTAAAATACCAAAAAATACACAAATAAATCAAAAAAACATTTCTTTGGGTTTTTTGTTTTTTTTACAATTTTTGGATTTAAAAAATATATTAATAAAATGAGATTAAAAATCAGGATACGATAACTTTTAAAGGCTTGATAATTAAATAATTTATGATTTATAATAATTCAGCTATAAAGAGTTTATCAAACTCTAAAAAGAAGAATTAGTCTTCAGATCATCTTTACACAAATTCTAAACAATCGTGCTAGATAGTATAAATTATTATTTTTACAGTATTTATGTATTTTAGAAAGCTCAATAATAAGAATCTTTATAATTATAATAATTTTATAATTTTTTTTTACAAAACAATTTTATTCCAGAGACGATTTGTTAATCAAACTCGGCAGAATATTAAAAATAAAAATAATATATTTTATTAATAAAACAAATATATATTGCATAAATAATATTAATATGTGCAACCAACTAATTATACATGGATACATTTCCAGTTACAATATTTAAAAGTATCCCCTGGGCCCTAGGGATGTACACGGGAAGGCAAATCCCTCGAACGACACAAGAAAACATGCAGTATGGCAGCGATTGTTACATCAATTTGGTTTTGTTGAAAACCGATAATTAAAAAAATTGTGTACTGTTTCTTTTGGAAAAGACATGCACCTCAAAGTTAGCTTAAGCGAACGTGTCCTTATGGTTTCTTGTTTCACTCAACAAGAATAGCATCAAAAACTTTTAATTTTTAAATTATTAGGAGTTAGGAGGGAGCTTTTGGTCATATCCAGTTACACCTCTTAACTTTTAATTTTTCTAATTTTGATCACTTAAACTACGAGTTGAAGGTAGTTCACAGCCTCTGTTAAGATTCCCTTAAGCTTACATACATGAAAATTGAGAGCGTATAATCACACATTGTCCTGATTTGTTAATTAGACGGAAACAAAAAATTAAAGGACCTATTTGGATTTGACAAAAACTTCAGGGGATGGTGAAAGTGCTAATAAACAGAAGAGATGTACTAATACACAAAAACTTCATAATTATCAATCTCTTTTTACGTGTATAATTCCATATTTTGTTTTTTATAATTGTATATTGATCACCTAAATGCCAACATGTCAGTTTTTTAATATTTTCAAATATTACGCAGGATATCAAAGTTAAAAAGTAAATAAATTTCTAACTCCCTTATTGCCTCTTAGTTTTTAGTTTTATAATACTAATATTGATGCAAGTATCTAAACCCCTACCCCGAAAATTGATAAGGTAATTTTTAACTGAAAAAATAAGAAATTAAGAGAAAAATGATTGTGATTTGGGATATTAAATAACCCCACTAAATTAACTTGAATTTCAGATAAGATAAAATAATGAATTAGTATGTGAAATGTCAACCCAATAATAAAGAGCATAAATTTTCCAATCGTGTGAAATAATTATTTAAAGAAAGATTTTTATAAATTGGGGTGAAAATAATTAGATGATGATGATGATAGAGTGGAATTATAAATAAGATAATATATGATTTTATGTGTGAAAAATGTTAATCTTCGGTATAAGTCTTGTGTTATTTTGATAAAAAGTTGTGAAAACTTTGATGAAAATTTTATTATAATTATGGATGGGAGTATTCAATGAATTAGTTTGAAAATATTGATGATTGAACTAAATAAAATAGTATATAAATTTAGTTGTTGATATAAAATTATCTATTATCTCTCAATCTCATTCTGACCGTTAAATTAGAATGAAAAATTTACTTATAGCTTAGGTTAAAGTGTCAGGTTAATAGAAGTTTAAAAATGCCTCACGAGAGTGTCGGTGGTTGAAAAAAATATAAAAACACAAGTGAAAAATAGTGGCAGTTTTGTAATTATTACAAAAACTCCTTCTCTCTTTTTATTTAAATGACCGGCAACCATGGGAGATAGAGGGGAGCTTGATTTTCTTTCTTCTCTTCAAAAATTATTTTAGTTTTCTTTAAAGGATGGCATGGGAGAGTGTTGGGAGTGATTGTTAGTAAAAAAGAACAAATCAAAGAAGAGATTAGTGAGAAAAAACGAGATATAGAAGTAAGATTCTAGTTAGAGAAAGTTGGGATTTTTGAAAGAGGAAGAGCAAAAGTGGTGGGGGATGGGAAAGCACTCAATTGAGTTATCCTAGCTAAAGTAAAGGACTTTTCTCAACTCAATTCATGTCATTTGTTGTTTTATAAAGGAAGGGGAAGAAGCCCCCACTTTTTTAAAATTTGTTAGGGTTTGTAGAATTTGGAGGAAATTTTTATAATTCTGGGCATTTTTGTGTTGGGTGATATGAATTAATAAGCAAGAAACAAAAAAATTAAAAGAAATCAAAGGAAATTTTGGACTCCAAGCCTTAATGGTGACCGGCCATATGTGTACAAGTTATGAGATTTGGGAGACTTGTGTTATTTATGCAAACTCTTTTGTTGTTTGAATGGTGGAGGGTTAATTGATATATGTAGGGGGAGATAATAAAAGAAATTGAGTAAATTACTTGGTAATTGATACGGGGGGAGGATTTGAAGATTGAGAAAACTTGTTGAAATTTAGAGAAAAATATATGAGGAATGGATGTGTATGCGTAGGAAATTGGATGTCGAATAAGTTTTGGGTTTGATTACGCAAAGTTAAGTTATAACATGTGTAAGCATAGAAATTTTGTATTGAAAAGTACTGGGTAGAGATATTATAATTGTATATATGATTGTTAATTTGGGTTGGGTGTGTATTGAATTTGGTTTAGAAAAATAAAAAGGAGTAGAATCTAATATGGAATACTTTGCAAAAGTTACAAAATAATTGTTTTGCATGACTAGGTGCTTGATTTTGTTAAAAAAAAAAATGGTTTGAATTGTGTGTGATTGTATGTTTAAGTGAAGAATTGATATGAAATATGGGTTAGGAAAAGATTTTGATAAGGCATGTGAGGAAAGGAATTCTTAGTTCTTTTAAAGTAGTTTTTTTTTTTTTTAAATAAAGTTTAGAAAATGAGAAATTCTTGATAAAATTCTTTAATTGACACAAATTAGGTGTTGATTAGAATTAAATGATGGGGAAAAATTAACAATAGAGAAACTGACATCTTAGACCGTCTATATAGGAAATCTTGAAAAATGGTATAATTGATTTTCAGGTTGTGGAATTATATATTTATTTAATATGTTGATATGAATAATTGTGTTTTAGAAAATAATTTATATAGAAATATGAACTTTGTGATACTGAATGTTGACAGGCTAATGTAATGGTTTTAAAATTAGTGATTAAAGTAAATTATTTATGTAAATACATGTTGGTATAATGTAAAATGGGCTTGAAAAGAGTGAAAGTAAATATTAAGGACTTGGGTGTGGAAAGAAGTAATGGAACCAATTAGAATTTTAGACTAGAGGTGTTGAAAATTGTGGATTAAATGGGATGGATTTGGAGGAGAACCAAAACATGGAAATTTTACTTTTAAATGGTTGGACAACTATATATATATATATATATATATATATATATATATATATATAAGATGAAAGATTTGAGTAGGTAGTGTAGGGTTTCCTAGTTAATATCAAAGTTGAGGACTTTTTAATTGTATATGAAATTGATGAATTATATTTAGTGATGTGTTTGATATTAAAATAACAAGTTGAAAATAAATGGATTGAGAGAGTTATGAAAAAAATTATAAAATTTTGTTAAAAATTGATCAAATTGTTAATTTAGAGAATTTTGGGAAATTTAAGAAGTTAACTATGTAAATGGTCAAATCACATTGTCTTAAATAATTTGGATGCTTGAGGGTGATTGTAAAAAAAATTCGAGTGGGTTATTAAAAATAAAATATTTGAATATACAGGAATAATTGAAACAAAAAATATATAAATATGCCATAAATGGGCAAAACAAATATTTGAATACAAAAAATATAAAAAATTAAGGATGAATATTAGACAAATAAGCTCTGAATAAGTATGATGTAATAATGAAAAAATAAACCTCTAAATTAATTTGGATTATGAACTAAGGGTGTTGTGATGATTGCATGGAAGTGATATGAGATGAATGTGTATGAGATAGAATCAATGATATAATGGTATGAATTAAATATAATCAAATAGGGTTTGAATTGCATGGATGCTATCGCCCCTGTCTCTCCTTCATCCCCTATATGTCCAGAAACTGTTTGGCCTATCCCCCCTTCTATACCTGATCCATTGGTGGTTCCATCATGTGATGGAGATGATCTGGCTTCCCCCCTAGTGTAGTACCGGTGGTAGCACAAGCCAGTGTTGCTGAGACTAGCCATCATGTTATTGTAGCTATGGCTGGAAAGACTGATATTGCTCCTTCATTGGATGTGTCTGCCAGGAATGGGGTTAGAACCCGTAATCAAAAGAATCGTGACCGTGGTGGAAGGGTTTCCCCTTCTCCTACACTCCCATGATAATTCACAGTTGGAACATCAGGGGACTCAACAATCCCCTGAAACAGCATGAGGTTGTACGCCTCATGCAGAAGCAAAGGATGGATGTGTGTGGCTTGCTTGAAACCAAACTGCTCCCCTTTCGAGTAGTTGCACTGCATAAATTCCATCTCAAGCACTGGCAATATTTTACAAATGTTGATACAGCAGGTACTGCCAGAATAGTGGTGTTTTATAATCCTGCATCGGTTAAACTAAACTTGCTTGCCTCATCAGCACAGTCTCTTCACTTTTCTGTAACCAGCTTGATATCTCAGGTTAGCTTTATGCTTACTTTTGTGTATGGGTTTAATACCATTGCTGCTAGACGATCGTTGTGGGGGGAATTGAGGCAATATAGCTCTAACTCTCCCTGAATGGTTCTTAGAGATTTTAATTCAGTGCTTTCATCAGCAGACAAACACAACGGTGAGGCTGTTTCTTTGTATGAAACCTCTGATTTTCGTGCTTGCTGTTTTGATCTTGGTCTGCATGATGTAAACTTCACTGGTTTCCATTTTAGTTGGACTAATGGTTCTGTTTGGAGTAAGCTGGATCGAGTTATGATTAATCCATTGTGGTCTTCTCTAAATCATTCCACTCATGTTCATTTCAGTCCTCCTGGAGCATTTACAAATCACTCTCCAGCAGCAGTCCGTTTGGGTCCTCTTGTGCAGGGTAGACGTTGCTTTAAATTCTTTTACATGTGGGCATCCCACGCTGAATTCATGTCCTTGGTCTCTTCTCATTGGCCCTCTCATGTATATGGCACTCCTATGTACATCTTATGTCGCCGTCTCAAACTACTAAAAGTGCATTTGAAGGAGCTCAACCGTTTACACTTCAGTCATATATCTGAACATGTAGCTCGGCTAGAATCTGACCTGGAGCAGCATCAGCATGCATTACACCGAGACATGGATAACCAGCTCTTGCATGCCCATGACAGCCTCCTTCGCTCCAAGTTGTCAACTTTAAAATTTACGGAGAAACAATTCTTTAGTCAGAAGACCAAATGCACTTCTCTTCAACACAGTGACAGGGGCTCAAAGTTCTTTCACGCCCTCATGGGCCACAACCATCGGAGGAATTTCATCTCTGCTATTATGTGCAGCCATGGTGGTCTTAGCAATTCTTTACAGCAGGTTGGCGATGAATTTGTTGCCTACTACCAGCAGCTCTTAGGCACATCCAAAGCCATCATTCCCATTGACAGTGCAGTAATAAGCTGTGGCCCATGTCTTCCTTCTAGTTCTTTTAATTTTCTCTTAGCCTAGTGACTCAAGAGGACATACGCAAGGCAGTCTTCAGTATTAGCAATGACAAGGCCCCGGGGCCAGATGGATACTCTTCTTTCTTCTACAAGCAAGCATGGTCTGTGGTGGGTGGTGATTTTTGTTCAGCTGTGCAGGACTTCTTCCATTCAGGCAGTCTCCTAAAACAGGTCAATCACTCTATTATCTCCTTGGTCCCCAAGTTTGTGAATACCTCTTCTCCCTCAGACTTCAGACCTATATCTTGCTGCAACGTCATCTATAAGGTGATAGCCAAAATCTTAGCTGGTCATCTAGCTCATGTGCTTAAGGAGATTGTCAGCCCCATGCAAAATGCCTTTCTAGGTGGCAGATTTATGAGTGACAATATCAATCTGGTGCAGGAGCTCCTTCGTCAATATGGCAGGAAAAGATCATCCTCCCGCTGTTTGTTGAAGGTAGATTTTAAGAAAGCATTCGACTCTGTCCAGTGGGGATTTATAGAAAACGTTCTCTGCCACCTTGGTTTTCCAGCAAAGTTTGTTGGCCTTGTCATGCAATGTGTGTCTACTGCTTCCTTCTCTGTTGTAGTTAATGGTGACATCCATGGGTTCTTCCTGGGGAAAAGTGGCGTTAGACAGGGGGACCCCCTTTCCCCATACATATTCATTTGTTGTATGGAGTATTTCTCCAGAATGCTCAAGCTGGCCACCCAACAGGATGGATTTCGGTTTCATCCCAAATGTGAGCTGCAAGGAATTAGTCACCTTGCATTCGCAGATGACGTCCTGCTCCTTTCTCGTGGTGACCCTTCCTCATTTCAATGCCTCCTCAGCCAACTATCACTTTTTGGGCAGACTTCTGGGCTGGACATAAACCCGCAGAAATCATCCATTTTCTTTGGTGGGGTAGCCGGTGCCCAAAAACAAGTCATTCTCTCTATGTCGGGCTTCAAAGAAGGCAGCTTCCCTTTCACATATCTGGGGGTCCCTTTGAGTCCCCATAGACTGCTTGCCAGCCAGTTCTCGCCTCTTCTAATGGACTTGAAGTCGTCAGTTCAAGGTTGGATTGGAAAATATCTTACATATGCGGGGCGTTTAGAACTCCTTCGGTCCGTCTTGTTTGGGAAAGTCCAGTTCTGGCTCAACATTTTTCCTATCCCTGACATTGTATTGAAGAATATTATTAGCATATGCAGAAACTTTTTATGGACCGAAGATATTACTAGGAGCCACTCAGCTTTAGTTGCCTGGAAGACCATTTGTATGCCTAAAACTGAAGGTGGCCTTGGCTTATTTGATCTCAAAGCTCACAACCAAAGCTTCATTGGTAAACAGCTCTGGAATATCCACCTCAAAACATATTCGGTATGGATTCGCTGGATTCACCATTATTATTTGAGGGATAGCAATGTGTGGCTTGTTCAAGCACATCCATCTTCATCTCCATTGTGGAAAGCCAACATCTCTGTCAGGGATATCATTTCTCAGAGTTGTAGGGACTCAGATGAGAGCATTTCATTGATGTGCCGGTGGTCCTCTGCTGCTAGCCCATTCCTTAGCCATGCATACAACTTCTTTCGGCCGGTTGGTCCAGTCGTCTCCTGGCATCGGGTGGTTTGGGAAACGTGGTCCCTTCCCAAGTACAACTTCATTTTCTGGCTGGCTATCATGGGCAAACTTCGAACACGGGATCGATTGTCGTTCATCCCTCTTGACCTGGCTTGTGTTTTCTACAGGCATGGCATGGAATCTCATAGTTATCTGTTTTTTGCTTGCATCTGGTTGGGTGGGTTGTGGGTTAAGATCAAATCTTGGTTGCGAATTGGCAGGAGAATGTCTACTTTGAACAGTGCAATTTGTGGATTGTCTGCTCAACGTTGTAACATGGAGTTAAGGATGCGTAGAGTTGCCCTGGCTATCACAATATATCTTCTCTGGGAGGAAAGAAACAGGAGGATCTTTGAGGGGAAGACTAAGGAAATTGATACTGTATTCAGACGGTTTCAAATCCTGTTCTACACTATTTATTATTTTCATGAGACAGACCCCCTCAACTTACAGGTTGGCTGATCATCTTTGCATGGGCGCCTTGGAGTTGGTTCTTCTCGTGTTTGCATGGGGTTTTACCATGCATGGTCTCCTTTACGGGGTGCAGCCAGCTGGTGGGGCTGAAATTACAACTGGTTCCTATGATGCATCTCCGTGTAGTTCTCCTCTGCTTTGGGTTCTTCGGTGCAGCTCTCCTTCAATTGGCTGTCATGCTCTCTTCAAGGTTGATTGGTTGTGTCTCAACAAGTCACTTTCCTCCTTTTTGCTCCTTGTCAGTTTCAGTTTTTGGGTGTGCATGGGGAAGGCTTTGTTTTGCATGTCTTTCTCTTATATTAATTGTTGGGCCTGCCACTGTTGATTGGTGCTCACTCTATTGCTGGTTTGTGGTTGCATGGCACATGCATATCTTCATCTTTTGAGGGCTACGTGATCCTTTGAGAATTGCTTTATTTGTGTTCTTTTTATGTCACTTCCTTTATGGCTGGTTCTGTTGGTCTTCCCGGTCCTGTTGGTTTGTTGTATGCTCTTGCTTTATTCGGCTATCCTTGGCACCTACAACCGTGGGGTTCCTCAAATAACCGATCGTTTGTTTCTTTTCTTTGTATGTCTCCTTTGTGCTAGTTGAGAGCCTGTTCCCCTGGCTTGCTGGTTTGCTGTTTATGCGGCTTGCTAGTTTCCTTTTTTGTTTTTCAGTTTTCCGCTAATTTCTGTTTCTGGTTCTTATGGGATATTTATTCCCTATTTGAGCTATTGTATATATTTTGTACTTTGCTGGTTTCCAGCTTGTATTGCAAGCTTGCCTTGCTCTTTTTGATCTAATATACTTCTTACATTTGATCAAAAAAAAAAAAATAGGGTTTGAATTGAATATATTTGTGATATGAAACCTTTGTTTAAATATGTTTAAGGAAATGAATGATGGTATGAGTTAAATGTATTATGAACAAGAGTTACTACAATGCAATTATGATAGTTTAATGCATATGATGATGAATAAAGAGTTCATTGAAGCCGTATGAAAGAGTATAAAATTAGAAATTGTCATAAATTTGATGTATTTACATAAAGATTGAAGGATAATGACTTTGCTTGTATAATTACCAAATGATAGTAACTAAAATAGTGAAAATGTTTATTAAGATTTCATGATTTTACATGTCTTACAGTTATGATAGGGCTTTTCAAATCGTTCTATAAAGCTACCTCGTCTTTTATATTAGTTAGGTCATGGTATTGTCCGATGAATGAATATTATGTAAATATGTTATTTGTATGAAATTTTAAAAGGGTTGTAATCTCAATAGTATGTAAAATGAAATAGTGTATTATAGATCTTATAAATAAAAATTATTGAGTGATGAGCTTGTGACTATTCTTATGTTGTAAAGGAAAGAGAAATTACTCTTAAATTTCATGAACATGACGACTAATAAAATATTAATTGCATAAAAAATTTAGGGCGTTACAGCAAACCACCCCTTAATGTGGAGTATTTTGATTAGTTATTGAAAGGATAGCAGTCAAAAACTGATTTTTTTATCAACAATAATTTAGTCCTTTATTTAAAAAAAAAAAAATTCCAAATGAGATCTCTAACCTCAACCTCCTCCTCCTCCTTCTTGTTTTTTTTTTTTTTTTTTGCAACACCCCCGTCCATGTCACCGTCCAATTTATTAAGTTTGACCACATATACACCCTTTTGTAACAATACACGTGGATTAAAACCTAAAATTAAAAATGTGAAAACTTAATCAAACTTAACATGTTGGATGAAGGATGGCATTGTAGATATATATAAAAAAGGCCTAATCAGATTTAAAAAAAGATTAGGGACTAAGTTTCCCTTGATATAAAGTTCAAATCATTCTTTGACCAATTAGACTTGTATAAAAATATCATGTTAGCTGAAAAACAAAAAAATAAAAGATCATGTTAAATCTTACCTCAAAGAAAAGGGAGAATGCTGAAGAATCGTGTTCGTTGGCAAGAGATTCTTGAACAAGATTTAATCCAAATTCCCATGATTGGAGAAATCCTATAAAAGAATTCGGGAGGAAACACCAAAGTAGCAGCCAACAAGATTTGTCAATGGCATTGAGATCTGGTGTGAAGGTGCCATAAAAATACTTTATACAGCACTCCTCCTTGATCATTCTCCTGTAAAGGAAATAAATTTTGACTTTGCCTTTGTTTCTGCTTTGGGAGTCTCCCTCTCAATGGATGGTTTTTTTTTTTTATTTTAATTATTATTATTTTTAAAAGGGGGGACCAGACGACACCCACAACAAGCACCCAGCCACTCCCATGGCTCAGCCTTTTACAGCAAGCCCGATGGACCCACCTCCCCATACGGCTGTACCTTCCCTGGTCGGCAAGGCGTGCTTAAGTGTCACTCTCTAGCCTTTCTCTCTCAAGGCTGGTTCACCTTTCTTTCTTCTAAATTCTTGCGGTGCATTGTTTTTGGAATAAGTTTATATAAGGCCTAGATATGCATGTGAGTGTGATTATGATTCTTGATAAGCACGAGCAGACAGATGGGATTTTATTTTTTGGTTTTCTTGCAGTATAATTTGTCTTATCATGACATATATAGACATAAATCTCTGTCTGCCTTTCTCGTTATAATTTGTAGTATTTAGATCCATTTTTATGGTCACAACATAACTATGACATGCAGTTCCAGCTCATTCACTCCCACTAAAATATATATATATATATATATATATATAGTTTAATTTGAGGTTTTTGTATGTACGTTTAACATATACAGTATTTTGTTAGATGGGATAATGATTATACATATACTAAATAGTGTTTTCATGTAGAAATTATATAATTGTAAATTTTGCTAATTTTCAAGTTTTTTTTATTTTTTTTATTTTCTCTCTTTTTATACTTAGTATTTTTATTATTTTCACTTATATTTTTCTTATCTTCATTTTTTTTGTTTTATTTCTTAATTTTCCCTATTTTTTTCTTTATACTTTGTTAAACTCTAAGGAGTTAAAAAGCGAGTCTTAGAGATTCATAATGATAATCATATAGAGAACTTAATTATGAGAGGGTGAACAAATAATAAGAGTTTAAATAGTAAAGGTAGATATATATATATAAATAGAAGTCTAGTAATATTAACTTTGAATGTCATTGAATTTGACACTTTAGGATTCTCTTATTATCTCTCACCCATGGAGTAGACCTAAACTACCAAATCAAGGAATAATGTGGGTTCTTTTACATGATTGATTATATATATATAGAATAGAATTCTACTTCTCAATTGGTTTAAGAGTTTAGGGCTATTTCCACTATTGTAATACACTAGATTGGTGACTTGTGTGATGCTATAGGCCAAACCAAAATGAAAATTTAACCTAAAAACAAATTTAGGAGACGATTATGTTTTTAAAGAAGCAAGAAAAATTCGATAACCATGTTAAATCTTGATTAATTTAATAATATGATAAAAAAAAGTAACAACAATAACAAAATGAAAAAATATTGCCATGAGCAAAGTTGGACTAACATGTGAACCTCGTGACCTAGACATGAGACATGTTCAGATTATATATCTATCGATGTGAGGTCATAAGATCGGGATAATTCAATAAAAAAAAATTGATGATAAATAAAAATGAAACTGGAAAAATTAAGACATAAATATAGATCAAGATATTTAATATTGCAGCACAAATCATTTACCCGGTTGTGTTTAATGAACTTAAAATCAATTTATAACATAAATCCACAAACACATAAAATTTATTGAATAAAATAAAGAGAAAAAAAACTATGTAAGACTGCACTTATTAAAAATATTATAAAAAATAAAACATTTTTAATTTTTAAAAATAAATTTAATCTATATAAATATAGAAAATAAAAATGAATCAAACTAACCTCCTCATAACTTAAATACACCCAATATAATTAAAAAATTAACGTCATTTAAAAAAAAATGCTAAATAAGCCAAAAAAATCATAGAGAAAATGTATTAATTAAAACATAAACTTAAGAATTATGTTAAAAGACATAAAAAAAAAAGGTATTAGTTAGAAAATCAATTTTTTTTAAAAGGAAAGAATGAGGTCAAACGTTGTTGGGCCTAGTAAGCCAAGCCAAGCCAAGCGCCTAGCCTATCAAGAAATAGCTCTCATGAGACTTGCAAGGCAGGTCCAAGTATGCAGGCCTTTTATTTTTATTTTTAAGTTAATGAGACAAATGACATGTCATCCGCTCCAATTTAATTGGAAAAAAAAAGAGACGAGGTGTCGTCTGGATTCCTAGATTTTCAACTCAGTTTTACCTATCTATTTTTTTTGCAAAAGAAATTGGGGTGGATGACGTCTTCTAGTCTATTAACTTAAAAATAAAAATAAAAAGCCTACGCGCTTGGGTCTGACCTTGCAAATTTGGGTTCCCATTTTCACCCTAAATGCGTTGTCTGGTTAAATATAGTTTGTGTTTTTTCACTCGAAAATCTATTTTGAACCTATTTTTACCCAAAACTCCTAGAAAACACCCTAGAAATCTTATTAAATCAATTCATGACCTCAAAAAACATAAAAAAAAAAGCCTCAAAACTTGAAACCAAAATCTTCTCGAGCTTATAATTGAGTTTTAGGCACTTTGAAGGTTAGAAAACACCTAATTCAAACTCCTCTTATTATATGGAACCATTTGACACAAAAATCGACCGTTTTAGTGACAGAATCGTTGCCAATGACTTTCTCTTTCTTCACTGGAATCCAATTAGTCCTTCTCTCTCCTCTCATCGATAAAAGAACTAGAAAATGAGAAAAATAAAGTTTGGTATCAAGATTGATTTTTTTTTTTAAATTAAAAGACCAATCACCTAGAAGCCAAAAATATAGGGGGTAAAAATAAACTTTTAAGATAAATTTCAAAGTCGCTACTTATTTCACTCGTTTTTTTTACTTCAGTTCTTTGTCTTAATTAATTCAACCCTTCCTCCCCAAAAAATATGCAATTGAGTGTTAATTTGAGTTAAAAAGACTAAATCATGCAAAATAAAAGTTTAATGATCAAATTAAAAAATTTAAAAAAATCACCAATTCAATTCAGAATTATCTATGAAACAATGAAAAGTATTTATGCTACAGTAAAAGAGATCATAATATCAAGGTACATGGAAAATCAGTGCTGTGGAAGGACCCTTCTGTGAATGATGAAATGGACACCTTACATACCCTCCATGTCCTCGTTGTCCTGTATGGTAATTCAATGAATTCAGCAGTATTGGTTTTGCTGGAATTGGATTTATGATTCTGTGGCCAGTCCCTTTTTATCTTTTGGACCGTGATCGAGAGGTACTCACTTAACGTACAGTCGAGATCTGTTTGTCGGCTGGACAAGAGATGTCACCTTAAGCTCCCTCGTATCAATGAGCATTAGTATAAAAAACATGGCGCCAGGTAATTGAGACAACTATTACTGGTAATAAAGAATTCTTGGTTGCATGTGACCATCTCAGCAGCCTAAGCTGTTGATTTTGTTGATTGTTTGGAGTAATGCGAAGCCCTTGTGATCCTCGACAGCTTTATTATAAAAATATAGATATATAACAGTTTCAAGTACTCCTCTATCCAATTTTATATAGCTGCATTGCTGGACATGTCTGAGGCATCTCAGTCACAAAACTTGAATCGCATTGGCTAACGCACTGGGATTTGTTTGGCATGCCTCAAACCACAAATGCGACGAATAATTTGGTTTGTGTGTGTGGGAGAGAGGGGGGGGGGGGGGGAGAGAGTCTTTAACTCTTCTCAAGTTATATTTATTCCTATCTTCTGCAGTATTTACTGATGGAGAATGTGAAGGCCAAGTCTTTCTCTTTCAAGGTTCGGGGGTGAAAGGTTTTTGGGGGATAAAGAACTTCTGGCCTTTTCCTAGAACGTGTTCTTTTTCCTGTTTTGCTTCTTATTCTTCTTAAAAACACAAGCTTTGATCGTCTTCTCAACTCTTGAAAACTCCACTTACAGGTCAGAAGATCATAAATCTTTAACCTTTCATGGCCATCTTTTTTTCTTTTTGCATGAATTATATGGTAGAGAATATTGAAAGGGACGGAGGTAGTAAAATTGTTAACATTTTCATTTCAATCATATTCCTGATGATGCAGTTCTGCTTAATTTGTAAGCTTTTGATCTCAAACTAAGAAAAGTTTACTTCTTTTCCGTCTCTATTCTGACTAGCAATAAGCTATATATACATATATGTCACTATCTACTCCTAAGACTATTCGCAAAGAATGCCATATCTCGTTTCGTCCTCATTCACTCATAAATTTGAAGGGGGTAAAAAAACTGATTTTGTATATAGATATTGCCATTTTTATGATCTATGGAGTTTAATCTTGGATACATGGAGAAATTGTTTAATTACACTCAGAAATGGTTAATTGTCATTGCTAACGACATTGCGATTAATCTTGACTTTGTCTAGGATAACACGGAGTAATAGTTTAATATCCCTACGAATGGTTTATCCATTGTTTTACTGCATATTTCTTGTCCAAGAGGGACTTCATTTCCATAATCTAAACATACATGCATACGCTTCTCTCGTTTTGAAAATGATTTCAGCTCAACTCATTTATTAATGAAAACTCAATTCAAATTCGTTGGATTAGTTATATGGATCTACCTTCTCCATTCAGTCTTGTTGTGAGATAAATTTTCTGTATGTTGTTGTGGTCAAATTCATATTCATAGTAGGAGCCACTCCTAAAGCAACAGTAGTATCGTCCATGGTGGTAGATTTTTGTATACGGAAATTATGATTGTGGCCCAGGAGGAGTGAATGGAGGAAAACACAAGCCAGCAAACAGACAAACTATACAACAAGTAGCTGACGTTATAACGATGAATTTATATTTAGTACTATTTGAAAGCAATAATGCCGGCTTCTATCTTACATCACTTCTTGATTGTTAAGCAATCTATTATCAATCAAGGAGCTTTAGCTTTAAATTGTTTCTTTTTATCCTCTTTTTGTAGATTCAAGCAGGAACTGCATGACCAAACTGAAAATGTGATTTAAACGCATTTCTGCTTGCAAGTTCTTGGAAAGTAGGCATTGCAGATTCAACCATATAAATATAATATCTTGAGGAGACAATTGAGCCAAGTCTAACACAAGCTAAAATCATGGGGAAATTTCTCAAGCCCTGCGACAAGGAATACATGAGAATGGCCATGTTAAAACACGAAGAAACATTCAAAGAGCAGGTGCTTTTTCTCCTCATGAATATGTCTTCTACTTAATTATATTTTCTTTCCTTGTAAGAGATTCCAAGTTTGTGAATAATGTTGCAGATATGTGAACTTCATCGTCTGTATCGAATCCAAAAGATAATGATGAGAAACACTGAAAGCAGCAGGCCAGATGAGCGCAGTCGAGAGTTATGGAGCTACAAGAATGTCTTTAGTTTTAATCAGCCTAATCATGCTCGCGATCTGCAGCAGAAGTCGATGGGGAGACTTGACTTGGAGTGGCCTTCCGAAGATTGTGTTGCAGAATCAAATGCAGATAGAGTATTAGAGCTAATAGAAGAGAGTGAGATTCAGCTAACATTGGGACCTTCGAGTTATAATGACAGAAGGAAGAAACCTGAAACACCACCAACTTCAGATTCAGGAACATGCCTCTCTTCGTCTTCCACGGGTTCCAGCCATATAAACAGGACAAGCTCCTTGAAACATCAAAAGACAAGCACCAAAAGAGAAGAAGGCTGCGAATTGGGGATTTTCCAAGTTCCTGACATGACCTTGGGGTACCAAAATGAAAGTAAAAAGGGTATTGGGATTGAAGAACAACTGAGACAGGAGAGACAAAAACAACCCCCTTGGCTTTGCCAGGTTTTGAGACTGAACATCGCTTGAAAATTGTCTTTTAAGTCGATTTTAGACTGATTCTTATCGACTAATTCTGTCAATTATGTTTGTATTTATCTTTATGCACAGTTCCTACAATGCTGAGTGTCTTGTGTAAAGATGACGTTCTTCCCCTGTGGCTTTCAAAACCCATTGCAAGTTACCATCTAAAGATTGACCACATATTTTCTTCTTTCAGTAAACAGATATAATTTTCTGTACCAGTCCAAATATATTATCTAGCAATTAGGCTTCATTCCAAGGCCTAAGTATCTCTATTGGTTGATGGATTTTACAAAACCCCAATATACCATTGAATCTGTTTTGTAGTATGCTTGAAATTAATACTTGCTATCACTAGATATATCAAAATCTGTAGCTATATATCCATATATAACATATTTAATGTTAACAAATTCACTAGATCAAAATTTTTAGACTATGATGAATTGCAAACAATAATAAAATTTATATGTTCTTGAAAATCTAATTTCTTCTTTTTCTATTAGAGATGTTGATGAAGAAGTTGGGCGGAATATCAACATTATACTAATGATTATATATATACTTCAAAGAAAAATGAGGGATTAAAATAAAATTGAGTTGTTTAGGGATTTTTGTTTTTGCACTTTAGCTCCTTGTCTATTTTTCTCTCTATTTTGATTTTTGATTTTTTGATTTTTTTGTATTGTTTTTTAAAATAACATCAATCATTTGTTCTATAAAAACAATAATTAAGAAATATAAAATGGATGTGTTAGTGTCAGAATCATATTTTTTTGAATTTGTTTTTTTGAAATGACATCAAAAAGAGAAAAATAATTGAAAATTATAAAATGGGTGTAAGAATGATTGAAATGCGTCAAAAACATTTTTTTAATTAATTTTTGGAACATATTTTGGAATTGGGGGTTAAATTTTGGGTTATGACATAAGTATACTTGATTGCCTTTTTCGCACCATTTTCTGCAGTGTTTCAAAGGGTTAAAGTTGTGTATTTTTGGGTTGAGTAAATAATACACATGCATATAAGGGAAGTAATTTTGTTTTTCGCATTCATTGGAGGCATGGAAAAGAGAAATAAGAGGTCAAAGTCCAATCAAAACTAAGAAGGATAAAGAAAGAAAACAAACATGCACAAAAAGCTATTTGAAGAAGAAGACCCTGTATAAAATTCATTTATAAAAAAACAATCCCCAGTTTTTCCACTTCTTCTAATTTAGTCTTTGGTTTTTTCAATTATTTTACTTTTAGTCAAGTTCGGCCCCTTTTCTTGTAATTATTTCAATTTCATTCCTCATTATATTAAAAAAGATCATTGCATTTGTTTTGTTTGTTACAACTTGGTATTTGGCTTTAAAATTTTCAGTTATTTAGCTAATTTCAACAATTTTATCTTGATTTGTTCTCAATTTCACCCCTAATTATATTATAAATGTCCCCTCAGCTCCTTCACCTTTTCTCATTCAATGTGGCTTTTCAATAAGCCAATTTCAACCATTTTCTCTTTTTTTCTCTTCACTATTTCATCCTTATTGCACTTTTTACAATTCCCCTTTATATATATTGTAAACACCAGTTTGAAAATTTAAACCTATGAACTAAAAAAAAAGAAAAAAGGATAAGTAATATAGATGAAATTTAATTAAGATGTGAAATTGCAATATACATAGCGAGGATACGCTAATGAATGATAATGAAAAACAGCATGTAAATAAAATTCTCGCGATTTAAAATATAACTAGACTAAATTATAAAGAAATGAGAGAGGGGTGATTTTGTCAATATAAGAAAAATAATAACCCTTCTCCTTGTTGCACTAAAGCTGACAACAAAATAGGAAAATAGGGAGGAGAGTCTTCATTTTCTCCTTTCATCTTTTCTTGTTCTACCGAACAAAGGGGGCTAACATGGATTAGGCAAGTTCTAGCTTAGGTTAGGTAGTGTTTGGGAAAGCGGTTGAAACTATGTTTCTAAAAAATTTAAAAGTTTTTTGTTTTTGTTAAAATTTAATGCGGTTTGTACTTTTTGGATCGTTTTGATGTGCTGATGTCAAAAATCATTTTAAAAAAATAAAAAAACATCATTAGTATGCATTTCGACACAAAATGTTATTTGAAAAACAACCGCTACCACACTGCCAAACATGATTTTAACAAACTAGGAGGACCCTAGAGAGAGAAGAAGTTGTTGCCAGTAACATTAGAAGGGAAATAATGATTTTTGGTTGGTGAGAAGAATATTTTTAGGATAAAAAGTTCAAGGAACAAGGAAAGCTTGATTAATTGGTCGTCGTAAAGTGTTTTACTTACTTTAAATTCATTTATATTGTGAAATTTCTAATAATGGTTGAAAACCTCAAATTTATGTAAGTTAGGGTTTATGTTGAATTTTAGTTGGTAGAGGAAATTTTCAAGGGGGAAGCTTATTACATTGGGTAAAATGATGTTAATGTTTTGATTTAGTTGTTGGGAAAATAAAATAAATATGCATGCATATAAGTAAATTATAGTATGAAAAAGAAATGAAATGTTGACGATGAGTATGGAAGAAAAAGGAAATAATAAATATATAATTTTAAAAGAATGCTTAATACATAGAACGGCTTGATGGGCAAAATGATAATTGACTTGTTGAAACGTTGGTGTTGATAAGAGGTTTGTTATACTCTCAGGAGCACTCATCTTAGAAGCTCCAAGTAAGGGATTTCCAAATTAATAAAAGACTATTGTTTATACATAAATTGTTAGTTTCAAAACAGTGAAAGTAGATATCAAAAGATTTAATTTGACTTTGAGACGGGATAATGAAATTCCAAGATTTAAATTGCCTTTGAGGTGGGGTAATAGAATTTCAGGATTAATTAAGATAAGGCATAGTTTTTGGATTGCCATAATAAACTGAGAAATATATTATTGCTATAAAATCGGATTAAGATCGAATAAGTATGATTACTTCAGGTAATATTTTTTTTAAAATATAACTATCTACGATTTAAGGATGATAAGAAGGAGGCTACGACCTTATTTACATAATTTTCACATAATTCTTTCCATATAGAGAAACGATCTCTTCAAATGGAATGTTTTTTACGGTTCAATTTAGTGTAATTGTTATTTAATTTACATGTCATTAACTCACTAAATTAACCAATAAGTTATTAATCTAATGAGGTGTACAACTCTACTTTGATATTTGTCAATTTTATATTTCCAGCTCATAAATGACGCGGTGGTGCATAGCGTATAGAGTACTAGGCACTGCCTGGCACATGAAAAAAACATGAGCAAACCCAAAACCCAGCAGTAGCATCGCTCTGATTACCAAACCTTCGCATCACCACCACTGTCTCCAACGGCGAAGAAAGCAATACCGATTAGATCATCGAGATCTTGAATCGGCGGCGATCCATGTCGAAAGCGCGAGTTTATACCGATGTGAATGTTCTGCGTCCTAAGGAGTATTGGGATTACGAGTCGCTAGCTGTTCAGTGGGGGTAATTAAGTTTTAATCAAACCCTAATCGGTTTCTGAATCTCTCCTTTTAGTTGTTTTTCATTAATCTGTTTTTTTTTTTTTTGTGAGTTGGGGGACTCATGGGCTTGAGAATTTAAGATATTCTTAGTGCTTGGGACATGAAGAGAATTTATCGGAGTTGTACTGAGCTAAGCAAATTTCTTTTTTTTTTTTAGGTTTTGGGCATAGTAAATAATCAATTATTATTATTTGGTTAAATTGATTGCAATATTATGTTCCTTTTTTTATTTTTGTTTTTGTTTTTATCTATTTTGGTGGATCTACTAGCCGCGAGAGAGAGGACTCTAAGATATATGTGATGTATTAGAAACGTTGCTAACAGACTAGAACGGTATCCAAATTGCTTGGTTGTCCATGTGGATGAGAGCCATTTCTTTTGGTTTGGATAATGCTATGCTTTCAAAAGCTATAGCATCCTAGGTACTGCAAGTATGGTTTTCATTGTGTTATTGTTTTCTGGTCATAAAGTTGCTGTCCAAGAATTGGATATATGGTGAAATGAGGAAGATTTTCCTCCTGTAAATGACAAAAGCGTAAAATCTCATTCAGTTAAGGGGAAGTGATTTTTATTAAGATTGTTCTTCTTTGTGAAGTTGGTTTGCTGTATATTCACTAAAAATGGATGCTTCTTTTTTATTTCAAGTATTTCTGAGATTCTAAGCAGGCTTATATTTGGTAATCACTGAGGACTGGCTTATGTGAAATGATATTATTGATACTAAGTTTCACTGGTTGATGCAGAATTTAAATCTGTAAATGAACGGGGACTCTTAAAGAATGCAAAATGTAGCAATTTTAAAAGCTAACATAGATTTCGCTGAATACTTTCGTACCATTTAGCTCCTTCTCTGGTTATTCTATATTAAATTTTTGGCTTCCCATCTTTTTACCTGTCTCTAGCCATCTCTTGCAGCTTAGGCTTGATGTTTCAGTGTTCTGTAGTAAAATGCCAGATTAGTGGTATCAAGCTTTGTGTTGTATATTAGCCGGCAGATCGGTTCATTCCTCCTTTTCTTATTCGTATCCTCTAGTGGTAGCTATGGTGTGTTTTCTTTCCTTTATATTTTAACTTTTCTAGATCTTTCCAGTGATCAAGATGATTATGAGGTTGTTCGGAAAGTTGGAAGGGGAAAGTACAGTGAGGTTTTTGAGGGCATAAATGTCAATAGCAATGAGCGGTGCATTATCAAGATCCTCAAACCTGTTAAGAAAAAGAAGGTGATTGTTAATATCTCTATATCTAACATTTCAGTGCTTTCTTTTTTAAAAAATAAATAAATGTTTTTCCCTTAAACTTAGCTAGAAATTTGTTTGAGGCATAGTGATTACCATTCTATGATCCTTTTGCAGATTAAAAGGGAAATAAAAATACTTCAGAACCTTTGTGGTGGCCCGAATGTAGTAAAGCTTCTTGACATTGTCAGAGATCAGCACTCAAAAACTCCTAGCCTCATATTTGAATATGTGAACAGTACAGACTTCAAAGTTTTGTACCCCACCTTGACTGATTATGACATACGCTACTACATATATGAGCTTCTCAAGGTATCTTATGCATGAGAATTTTCTCTTCCCCTCTTTCTTTAACCTTTATGTTGATGGGTCAGAAATTTCTGGTTTTGGGGAAGAATTTGTTATGGATGGAATTATGTTGCAAGTCATTGAAGAGTATACAATATGTTTGCTTTTATTCAAGTGCATACATTGATATGATCTCTCATCTATTGACCTTTCCTATGGCTCATTAGTGTCACTGCTTGTAGGTCATCATCTCAGATCAAAGTATATCCTTCTTGTGTATGTGGGCCTGCTCCCTGTTGAAAAAGGGAAAATGTTTTTTTATTATGAAGCAAATGTGGTATGGTAATGACATCAAGGTTTCTGCTCAAATAAATATATCTTGAAAATGCAGGCGTTAGATTACTGCCACTCACAGGGAATAATGCATAGAGATGTCAAGCCTCACAATGTTATGATAGACCATGAGCTGCGAAAACTTCGCTTGATAGACTGGGGTCTTGCTGAATTTTATCATCCTGGAAAAGAGTATAATGTCCGGGTTGCTTCAAGGTAATGGTTGAAAGCATTATAGATCATCTTAATGACATTCTGCTTCTTTATCTTTTTGTTCAAGTTATTTACATTTAGCCCTTGAATATAGGATAAATTGTAGTGGACACCCCTCCTGCCCTTTATTGATGTGCTAAAATATTAAAAACATGCTAATAAAGCAATTTAACATTTTTTGTCCGTAACTCAAAATTAGATCTTATGGACTATAAGTATAGGTTCATTCCACTCAGTGGTTGGTTATGCAATGTTCTGTCTAGCCTATACCTTTAATCAGTTGAGTATCTGAAAACTGAGTGGTTCTCATAATGATGCATTTTTTGTATCAAATTTATCTAAATTGCATTCAAACTCAAGATGAGTGAGCTTCTGATAATGCATGTTTCCATGACCCGCATAGCAGATTGCATGAGTCAACCATCAAAATATTCCTTTTCTTTTTTCTATGTTTAGATTTGAGGTCAATTCCTTAATTTCCAAGGAGGTGGTGGTTCTTGACATACTGTAATTCTTGTTCCTGGACTTCAAGAATGGAACAGTTTTCTGAAAGGTCCAAGCAAAAGCAATATCACTTTGACCATTACCTTTTTTAATATAGCTTTGAATGGTGATAATGTTAAGGCTTCATCTTTGAATTAAAGAATAAAATATTTTCCTTGTTTCTCAGATATTTTAAGGGGCCTGAACTTCTTGTTGATTTACAAGACTATGACTATTCTTTAGACATGTGGAGCCTTGGTTGCATGTTTGCCGGAATGGTGAGAATCTCGCATGTGGAGTCTTCATGTGACTCTTTCTTCTTTATGAGATCTATCATGTGTGATTTGCTGATCCTTCATCATCTTTTGATTTGCTGATTGTTCCTATTCTTGATGCAGATATTTAGGAAGGAGCCATTCTTTTATGGCCATGACAACCATGATCAGCTTGTCAAAGTTGCCAAGGTAGTGCTGATTCAGATGTTCAGTAAAGTTTTGCACATGTTATTTAAGCAATAGTTTTATGAAGATTATGAAGAAATGATTTTTCTTAACTAAACTGTTACCACTTGCCCAATGTCTGATTTTGAGCTGATTTCAGGTACTAGGGACTGATGAGCTAAATGCATATCTGAACAAATATCATTTAGAGCTTGATCCTCAACTAGATGCGCTCGTTGGGAGGTTTGTGAATCATGATTTTCTTTTCCATTTTACAAATTAGTTTGCCATTATTAATCAAATGTTTGATTACGCAATAATGTGACTTTCTTTTCCAATATTATGGCCATCTATAATTTGTTAGTCAATTTGAATTAAGGTGTCATATTTTGTACTGCTGCAGGCACAGTAGGAAGCCCTGGTCAAGATTTATTAATCCAGATAATCAGCACCTTGTGTCTCCAGAGGTTAGTCATCTTACATAATTTGTCAAGTCAATTTAAGTTTATTCCACCTTTCATTATTAACCTGAAACTATTGATGATTCTTTTGAGGTGCTAATATGCAGGCCCTTGATTTTCTTGATAAGCTTCTTCGGTATGATCATCAAGATAGGCTAACTGCTAGAGAAGCAATGGTAATTCCATTTTTTGGCTTGTCAGCTAGATTATTATTATTTCTTTTTCTTTTTCTTTTTGGAAGTGTGTGGTTCAATAACTGGGCGGGGACATCTTCCATCCAGTTTTTCCCTCAAGCATGTTGAATTACCTGCAATGGGAAGGGGAGGGTGTGCACAAAATGCTTGTGTTAGAAATGTCACTCCAGGCATCTAGACACACTAGTTTTTATAATCTGTACAGCATTGTTTTCTGCTTCCACTTTGGATGCGCATTAATATTTCAATATTGGCTTGAGAAAAGCTCAAACTTGCTATAGTTTTGCAAGTTGCATTCCATGGGGCTTGCTTTGTGTGTGTGTCAGAGAGTGATAGATCAAACTGGCAATAGGTTTAGTTAACATTCTTTTTGTT
>JAAWWB010001495.1:0-48957 GCA_018804465.1 Populus tomentosa
CTATTCCAAAGAAAAACAGCACACGGAAACTCCTGAAAATATTTGAGCACGATCCAACGGTCGGATCTAAAGTTATGGACCTATTAAGCCGGTACTTTGGTGGGGTCGGTGTTAGCACCCGAACAGACGTCGTCGACGTGAAGTAGTGATGCAAGCATAATCCAAAGAAAAACAGTCCATGGAAACTCCCGAAAATATTTGAGCGCTATCCAACGGTCGGATCTATAATTATGGACCTTTTGAGCCGGTACTCAAGTCGCGTCGGTGGTATGGCCAGACGGGACATTTTCTGCGTGGAGTAGCAATTACATGCCAATCCAAATGATAACAGCCCTCGAAAACTCCTACAAAAAATTTAAGCGCGATTCAACGGTCGGATCTGAAGTTATGGTCCTTTTGAGCCGGTACTGTGGTCGCATTAGTGGTATGGCCCAACCAGACGTTTTCTTCATGGAGTAGCAATTCCACGCTAATCCAAACAAGAACAGGCCATGAAAACTCCAAAAAATATTTGAGCACGATCCAACGGTTAGATCTAAAGTTATGAATCTTTTGAGTTCATTCTCTGGTCGCGTCAGTGGTATGGCCTGACAGGATGTTTTCTGCGTGGAGGGGCAAATCCACGGCAATCCAAAGAAAAACAGCCCACCAAAACTCCTGAAAAAAATTGGAGCGCGTCCAACGGTCAGATCTAAAGTTTTGGACCTTTTGAGCCGGTACTGTGGTCGCGTTGGTGGTACGGCCCGACCGGATGTTTTCTTCGTGGAGTAGCAAGTCAACGCTAATCCAAAGAAAAACAGCCCACGAAAACTCCTGAAAATATTTGAGCATGATCTTACGGTCAGATCTAAAGTTAAGGACCTTTTGAGCCGGTACTGTGGTCGCGTCGGTGGTATGGCCCGACTAGACATTTTCTGCGTGGAGTAGCAAGTCCACGCTAATCCAAAGAAAAACAGCAAACAGAAACTCTTGAAAATATTTGAGCGCGATTCAACGGTCGGATCTAAAGTTCTTGACCTTTTGAGCCGGTACTGTGGTCGCGTTGGTGGTATGGCCCGACCAGACGTTTTCTTCGTGGAGTAGCAAGTCAACACTAATCAAAAGAAAAACAACCCACGAAAAATCCTGAAAATATTTGAGCATGATCTTACGATCGGATCTAAAGTTATGGACCTTTTGAGGCGGTACTAGGGTTGCGTCGGTGGTATGGCCCGTTCAGACACTTTCTGCGTGGAGTAGCAATTCCATGCTAATCGAAAGAAAAACAGCAAACAGAAACTCCTAAAAATATTTGAGCGCGATTTAACGGTCAGATCTAAAATTATGGACCTTTTGAGCTGATATTCTGGTCGCATTGGTGGGATGGCCCGAGTGGACATTTTATGCTCGAAGTAGCAAATCCACGCTAACCAAAGAAAAATAGCCCACCGAAACTCCTGAAAAAAGTTTAGCGCGATCCAACAGTCAGATCTAAAGTTATGGACCTTTTTAGCCAGTAATGTGGTCGCGTCGGTGGTATAGTCCACGCTAATCCAAAGTAAAATAGCTCACGGAAACTCCTAAAAATATTTGAGCGCGATCCAACGGTCCGATCTAAAGTTATGGACCCTTTTAGCCTGAGTTTGGTTGTTTCGGTGCTATCGCCCGAACAGACATCGTTGGCGTGGAGTAGCGATGCAAGCATAATCCAAAGGAAAACAGCCCATGAAAACTCCTAAAAAGAATTGAGCGCAATCCAACGGTCGGATCTAAAGTTATGGACCTTTTAATCCGATACTCGGGTAGCGTAGGTGGTAGGGCCCGACCGGATATTTTCTATGTAGAGTAGCAATTCCATGCTAATCAAAAGGAGAACAGCCCAAGAAAAAACCTGAAAATATTTAATCGCGATGCAACGATCGGCTCTAAAGTTATGGACCTTTTGAGACGGTACTTTGGTCGCATCGGGGGTTTGCCCCGACCGGACGTCTTCTGCGTGGAGTAGCAAGTCCACGCTAATCCAAAGAAAAACAGCCCACGAAAACTCCTGTAAATATTTGAATGCGATCCAATGGTCAGCTTTAAAGTTATCGACCTTTTGAGCCGGTATTTGGTCGTTTCGGTGCTATCGCCCGAGCAAACATAATCCAAAGGAAAACAGCCCACGAAAACTCCCTAAAATATTTGAGCACGGTCCAACGGCCATATCTAAAGTTATGGACCTTTTAAGCCGGTACTCGGGTCGCGTCGGTGTTATGGCCCGACCAGACATTTTCTGCGTGGAGTAGGAAGTCCACGCTAATCCAAAGGAAAACAGCCCGCGAAACTTGAGAAAAAATTGGAGCGCGTCCAACGGTCGGATCTAAAGTTATGGACCTTTTGAGCCGGTACTATGGTCGCGTCCATGGTATGGCCCGACCAGACATTTTCTGCATGGAGTAGCAAGTCCAAGCTAATCCAAAGAAAAACAACACATGGAAACTTCTGAGAATATATTAGCGCGATCCAACGGTCGGATCTAAAGTTATGGACCTTTTCACTCGGTACTCTTGTTGTGCCCATGCTATCGCCCGAACAGAAGTCGTCGTCGTGAAGTAACGATGCAAGCATAATCCAAGGGAACACAGCCCACAAAAACTCCCGAAAAGTTTTGAGCACCATCCAACGGTAATATCTAAAGTTATGGACCTTTTGAGCTGTACTCGGGTTGCGTCGGTCGTATGGCCCGACCAGACATTTTCTGCGTGGAGTAGCAATTCCACACTAATCCAAAGAAAACAGCAAATGGAAACTCCTGAAAATATTTAAGCGCGATCCAACGGTCGGATCTAAAGTTATGGACCTTTTAATTCGGTACTTGGGTCGCGTCGGTGGTAGGGCCCGACCGGACATTTTCTGCATGGAGTAGCAATTCTGAGCTAATCAAAAGGAGAACAGCCCATGAAAAAACCCAAAAATATTTAAGTGCGATACAACTATCGAATCTAAAGTTATGGACCTTTTGAGCCGGTACTTTGGTCGCATCGGGGGTATGGCCCGACCAGACATCTTCTGCGTGGAGTAGCAAGTCCACGCTAATCCAAAGAAAAACAGCCCACGAAAACTCCTGTAAATATTTGAGTGCGATCCAATGGTCAGATTTAAAGTTATCGACCTTTTGAGCCGATATTTGGTCGTTTCGGTGCTATCGCCCGAGCAAACATCATCGGCGTGGAGTAGCGATGCAAGCATAATCCAAAGGAAAACAGCCCATGAAAACTCCCTAAAATATTTGAGCACGGTCCAACGGTCAAATCTAAAGTTATGGACCTTATGAGCCGGTACTTGGGTCGCGTCGGTGTTTTGGCCCAATCGGATATTTTATGCGTGAAGTAGGAAGTCCACGCTAATCCAAAGGAAAACAGCCCATGAAAACTCGAGAAAATATTTGAGCACGATCCAACGGTGAGATCTAAAGTTATGGACCTTTTGAGCCGGTACTGTGGTCGGGTCGGTGGTATGGCTCAACCAGACGTTTTTTGCTTGGAGTAGCAAATCCATGCTAATCCAAAGAAAAACAGCCCACTGAAACTCCTGAAAAACATTTAGCGCGATCCAACGGTCGGATCTAAAGTTGTGGATCTTTTCAGACAGTAATGTGGTCGTGTCGGTGGTATGACCCGACTAGATGTTTTTCGCGTGGAGTAGCAAGTCCTTGTTAATAATAATAAAAAAAACAACCCATGGAAACTCCTGAAAATATTTGAGCGTGATCCAACGGCCGGATCTAAAGTTATGCACCTTTTAAGTAGGGACTCTGGTCGTGTCGGTGCTATCACCCGAATAGACGTCGACGACGTTGAGTAGCGTTGCAAGCATAATGCAAAGGAAAACAGCCCACGGAAACTCCCAAAAATATATGAGCGCGATCCAATGGTAGGATTTAAAGTTATGGACCTTTTGAGCCGGTACTCGGGTCGCGTCGGTGGTATGGCCTGACCGGACATTTTCTAGGTGGAATAGCAATTCCACTCTAATCCAAAAATTAGTTAAGCAAGATCTAACGGTCGAATCTAATGTTATGGACCTTTTGAGCCGGTACTGTGGTTGCGTCCGTGGTATGGCCCGACAGGACGCTTTCTGCTTGGAAGGGCAAATTCATGCTAATCCAAAGAAAAACAGCAAACAGAAACTCCTGGAAAAAAAATTTGCGCGCGATCCAACGGTCGGATCTAAAGTTATGGACCTTTTGAGCCGATACTATGGTCACGTCGGTGGTATGGCCCGACAGGACGTTTCTTCGTGGAGTAGCAAGTCCATGCTAATCCAAAGAAAAAAAGCCCACGAAAACTCCTGAAAATATTTGAGCAGGATCCAACGGTCGGTGATTAATACTTAAAAGTGCATGTTTATCAAGGTTTTATATTATCATTTGGCACTTGAAGTATCAATAACTCCTTAACTAAAGCATGTTTTATAATAACAAGTTTGATACTATAAGATACCTTAATTTATGGTAAATGCTCATCTTAAATGCAGGCCTATCACATAAATGAAAGGATTGATTGATGAGTTTAAGTATTGAAAGTGAAAGGACAAAGAGATGGCCAAACTTAGAAAAGAGATGCCGGTGCAGTCCAAACCGGAACATTGCTCAGTAATTGGATCATATCTGGAGCTCTAGATCTTGGATTTAGGTCCATTTTATATGGATGGAAAGGTAAGACATAGGCCTAGAACTTTCATGAGGAGCCCAAGATTTAAAAAGGCCGTTTTGAAGTTCAAATTGTAGGAACAACGAAGAAGTCCAAATCTATCCTGCAGCCTAGACACTGTTCAGTGTTCAACCCATATCTTGAGTTCTAGAAGTCCAAATGACTCATCTTTTTTTTGTTGGAAAGCTGAGACAATTTCCTAGAACTTTCCTGAGGATTCTTGGCCCGAACAGACGTTGTTGGCGTGGAGTAGCGAAGCAAGCATAATCCAAAGGAAAACAGCCTTGGGAAACTCCTGAAAATATTTGAGCGCGACCCAACGATCAGATATAAAATTATCGATCTTTGGAGCCGATACTGTGGTCGCGTCAATGGTATGGTTCGAATAGATGTCGTCGGCATGGAGTAGCGATTCAAGCTTAATCCAAAGAAAAACAACCCACGAAAACTCCTGAAAATATTTGAGAGCGATCCAACGGTCGGATCTAAAGTTATGGATCTTCTGAGCCGGTACTCTTGTCGTGTCGATGGTATGACTCGACCGGATGTTTTATGCCTGGAGTAGCAATTCCACGCTAATCCAAAGGAAAACTGACCACGAAAACTCCTGAAAATATCTGAGCGCGATCCATGGTGGGATCAATTGTTATGGACCTTTTGAGCCAGAACTCGGGTCTCGTGGAGTAGCAAATCCAAAGGAAAACAGCCAACGGAAATTACTGAAAATATTTGAGCGCGATCCAACGGTCGAATCTAATGTTATGGACCTTTTGAGCCGGTACTCAGGTCCCGTCGGTGATATGGCCTAACCGGACATTTTCTGCATGGAGTAGCCAGTCCACGCTAATCCAAAGGACAACAGCCCATGGAAACTCCTGAAAATATTTGAGCGTGATCTAACGATCGGATCTAAAGTTATGGACCTTTTAAGCCGGTACTCTAGTTGGTTCGGTCGTATGGGCCGAACAGACGTCGTTGGCGTGGTGTAGCGAAGCAAGCATAATCCAATGGAAAACAGCCTTGGGAAACTCCTGAAAATATTTGAGCGCGACCCAACGATCAGATCTAAAATTACCGATCTTTTGAGCTGATATTGTGGTCGCGTCGGTGGTATGGTTCGAATTGATGTCGTCGCCGTGGAGTAGCGATGCAAGCTTAATCCAAAGGAAAACAGCCCACGGAAACTCCTGAAAATATTTAAGAGCGATCCAACGGTCGGATCTAAAGTTATGGATCTTCTGAGCCGGTACTCTTGTCGTGTCGGTGGTATGACCCAACCGGATGTTTTCTGCGTGGAGTTGCAATTCCACACTAATCTAAAGAAAAACAGCCCACGAAAACTCCTGAAAATATTTGAGCACGATCCAACAATCGGATTTAAAGTTATGGACCTTTTGAGCCGGTACTCTAGTCGCTTCAATCGTATGGCCCGAACAGACATCGTTGTCGTGGAGTAGCGATGCAAGCATAATCCAAAGGGAAACAAACTTGGGAAACTCCTGAAAATATTTGAGGGCGACCCAATTATCAGATCTAAAATTATTGATCTTTTGAGTCGATACTGTGGTCACGTCAGTGGTATGGTCTGAATAGATGTCGTCGGTGTGGAGAAGCGATGCAAGCTTAATCCAAAGGAAAACAGCCCACTGAAACTCTTGAAAATATTTGAGTGCGATCCAATGGTCGGATCTAAACTTATGGACATTTTGAGCTGATACTTTGGTCGCTTCGGTGGTACGGCCCGAACAGACGTCGTTGGCGTGTTGTAGCGATGCAAGTTTAATCCAAAGGAAAACAGCTCATGAAAACTCCTGAAAATATTTGAGAGCGATCTAACGGTCGGATCTAAAGTTATGGACCTTTTCAACCGGAACTCTAGTCGCGTCAGCTGTGTGGCTCGAAGAGATGTCATCAACGTGGAGTAGCAATGCAAGCGTAATCCAAAGGAAAACAGCCCACTGAAACTCCTGAAAATATTTGAGTGCGATCTGATGATCGGATCTAAACTTATGGACATTTTGAGCCGATACACTGGTCGCTTTAGTGGTATGGCCCGAACAGACGTTGTTGGCGTGGTGTAGCGATACAAGCTTAATCCAAAGGAAAACAGCCCACGGAAACTCCTGAAAATATTTGAGAGCGATCCAACGGTTGGATCTAAAGTTATGGGTCTTCTGAGCCGGTACTCTGGTCGCGTCGGTGGTTTGACCCGATCGGATGTTTTCAGCGTGGAGTAGCAATTCCACGCTAATCTAAAGGAAAACAGCCCACGGAAACTCCTGAAAATACTTGAGCGCGATCCAATGATCGAATCTAAAGTGATGGATAGTTTGAGCCGGTACTCTTATCGCGTCGGTGGTATGGCCTGACCGGATGTTTTCTGCTTTGAGGAGCAATTCGTCGCAATCCAACGTTTGGATCTAATGTTAGGGAACTTTTGAGGTGGTATTTTGGTCGCGTCGGTGGTATGGCCTGACCGGATGTTTTCTACATGGAGAAGCCATTCCACATTAATCCAAAGGAAAATAGCCCACGGAAACTCCTGAAATTATTTGAGCATTATACAACGGTCGGATCTAAAGTTATGGATATTTTGAGCCGATACACAAGTCGCATCGATGGTATGGACCGAAGAGACGTCCTCAGAGTGGAGTAGTGATGCAAGCTTAATCCAAAGGAGAACAGCCCACCAAAACTCCTGAAAATATTCAAAAGTTATGGACCTTCTAAGTCGATACACTGGTCACCTCGGTGGTATGGCCCAAACAGACGTCGTCAGAGTGGAATAGCGATGCAAGCTTAATCCAAAGGAAAACATCCCATGAAAACACCTGAGAAATTTTGAGCGCGATCCAACAGTCGGATCTAAAGTCATGGACCTCTTGAGCCGGTATTGTGGTCGCGTCGGTGGTATGGCTCTACCGGATGTTTTCTGCTTGATGCAGCAATTCCACGCTAATCCAAAGGAAAATTGCCCACAAAAACTCCTAAAGATATTTGAGCGCGATCCAACGATTGGATCTAAAGTTATGGACCATTTGAGCCGCTACTGTGGTCGCGTTGGTGGTAGGCCCAAATAGACGTCGTCGTCATAGAGTAGCGATGCAAGCTTAATCCAAAGGAAAACAGCCCACTAAAGCTCCTGAAAATATTTGACCGCGGTACAATTATCGGATCTAAAGTTATGAATATTTTGAGCCGGTACTCTGGTCGCGTCGGTGGTATGGCCCAGCCAGGCATTTTCTGTGTGGAGTTGCAATTCCATGCTAATCCAAAGGAAAACAGCCCACGAAAACTCCTAAAAATATTTGAGCGCGATCCAACGATCGGATCTAAAGTTATGGACCGTTAGAGCTCGTACTCTTGTCGCATCGGTGGCATGGCCCGACCAGACGTTTTCTGCATGTAGTAGCCATTCCACGCTAATCCAAAGGAAAACAGCCCACGGAAACTCCTACAAATATTTGAGCGCGACCCAACAATCGGATCTAATGTTATGGACCTTTTGACCCGATATTGTGGTCGGGTTGTTGGTATTGTCCGAATAGACGTCGTTGGTGTGGAGTAGCGATGCAAGCTTAATCCAAAGGAAAACATCCCACGGAAACAACCGAAAATATTAGAGCACTATCCAATGGTCGGATCTAAAGTTATGGACCTTTTGAGCCGCTACTATGGTCGCGTCGGCGGTATGGCCTGACCGGATGTTTTCTGCGTAGTGTAGCAAGTCCACGCTAATCCAAAGAAAATTAGCCCACGAATACTCCTAAAAATATTTGAGCGCGATCCAATGATCGGATCTAAAGCTATGGACCCCTTGAGCCGAAACTCTTGTCACGTCTGTGGTAGGGCCTGAACAGACATCGTCGGTGGGGAGTAGCGATGCTAGCTTATCCCAAAGGAAACACAGCCCATGGAAATAACTGAAATTATTTGAGCGCGATCCAACGGTTGGATCTAAAGTTATTGACCTTTTGAGCTGATTCTCGGGTCTCGTCGATAGTATGGCCCAACCAGACATTTTTTGCGTGGAGTAGCAATTCCATGTTAATCTAAAGGAAACCAGACCACGAAAACTCCTAAAAAAATATTTGAACGCAATCCAACGGTCGGATCTAAAGTTATGAACCTTTTAACACGGTACTCTAGTCGCGTCGGTGGTATGGCCCGAATAGCGATCCAAGCTTAATCCAAAGTAAAACATCACACGGAAACACCTGAAAAAATTTAAGCGCGATCCAACGGTCGGATCTAAAGTTATAGACCTCTTGAACCGGTACTCTAGTCACATCGATGGTATGGCCCGACCGGAAGTTTTCTGTATGGTGTACCAATTCCATGCTAATCCAATGCAAAATAGCCAACGGAAGCAACAAAAAATAATTGAGCGCGATCCAATGTTCGGATCTAAAGTTATGGACTTTTTGAGCCGGTCCTATGGTCGAGTCGGTGGTATGGCCCGACCGGATATTTTCTACGTGGAGTAGCAATTCTATGCTAATCCAAAGGAAAACAGCCCACAGAAACTCCTAAAAATATTTGAGTGCGATCCAATGGTCTGATCTAAAGCTACAGACCCCTTGAGCCGAAACTCTTGTTACATCGGCGGTAGGGCCCGGATAGACATCGTCAGCGAGAAGTAGCCATGCTAGCTTAATCCAAAGGAAAACAGCCTATGAAAACAACTAAAAATATTTGAGCGCCATCCAACAGCTGGATCTAAAGTTATGGACCTTTTGAGCAGGTACTTGGGTCTCATCGGTGGTATGGCCCAATCAGACATTTTCTATGTTGAGTAGTAATCCAAAGGAAAACAACCCGTGAAAACTCCTCAAAACATTAGAGCGCGATCCAATGGTCGGATCTAAAGTTATGGACCTTTTGAGCCGCTATTATGTTCGAGTCAGTGGTATGGCCCGACCGGACGTTATATGCGTGGAGTAGCAATTCCACGCTAATCCACAGGAAAACAGCCCATGAAAACTCTGGTCGTGTCAGTGGTAGTGCATGAACAGACGTCGTCGGTGTAGAGTAACTATGCAAGCATAATCCAAAGGAAAACAGCCCACAGAACCTCCTGAAATATTTGAGCGCCATCCAACTTTCTGATCTAATCCAAAGGACATTTTGACCTAGTACTCGAGTATGGTCAGTGGTATGGCGCGACCGGATGTTTTCTGCATGGAGTAGAAATTCCATGATAATCCAAAAAAAATAGCCCACAAAAACTCCTAAAAAAATTTTGAGCGTGATCCAACGGTCGGATCTAAATTCATGGACCTTTTGAGCTAGTACTGGGGTCGTCTCGGTGGTATGGCCCTGCCGGACGTTTTCTGCGTGTAGTTGCAATTCCGATCTAATCTAAAGGAAAACAACCCTAGAAAACTCCTGAAAATATTCCAGCGCGATCCAACGATTTGATCTAATGTTATGGAACTCTTGAGCCGGTACTCTAGTTGCATCGGTGGTAGGGCCCGAACAGACGTCGTCAGAGTGGAGTAGCAATGCAAGCTTAATCCAAAGGAAAACATTCCACGGAAACATTTGAAAATATTTGAGCCCGATCAAATGGTCAGATCTAAAGTTGTGGACCTTTTGAACCGGTAGGAAGTCCACGCTAATCCAAAGGAAAACGGCCCACGGAAACTCTTGAAAATATTTGAGCGCGATCCAATATTTGGATCTAAAGTTATGGACCTCTTGAGCTGGAACTCCGGTTGCGTCGGTGGCAGGGCCCAACCAAACATTTTCTGCGTGGAGTAGCAATTCCACGCTAATCCAAAGGAAAACAGCCCACAAAAACTCCAGAAATATTTGAGAGCGATCAAATGGTCTGATCTAAAGTTATGGACTTCTTAAGCCAGTACTCAGGTCGCGTCGGTGGTAGGGCCCGACCAGACATTTTCAGCATGGAGTAGCAAGTCCACGCTAATCCAAAGGAAAACAGCCCACGGAAACTCCTGAAAATATTTTACTGCGATCTAACGGTCGGATCTAAAGTCATGGACCTTTTGAGGCGGTATTGTGGTCGCGTTGGTAGTACGGCCCAAACAGACGTCGTCGGTGTGGACTAGCGATGCAAGCTTAATCCAAAGGAAAACAGCCCACAGAAACTCCTGAAAACATTAGAGCACGATCCAACGGTCGGATCTAAAGTTATGGACCTTTTGAGACGGTACTATGGTCACCTCGGTGGCTTGGCTCGGCTGGACGTTTTCTATGTGGAGAAGCAATTCCACGCTAATCCAAAGGAAAACATCCCACAGAAACAACTGAAAATGTTTGAGCACGATCCAACAGTTGGATCTAAAGATGGGGACCTTTTAAGCCGGTATTCGGGTTGCGTTGGTTGAATGGCCCGACCAGACCTTTTCTGCGTGGAGTAGCAATTCCACGCTAATCCAAAGCAAAACAGCCCACGGAAACACCTGAAAAAATTTAAACGCGATCCAACGGTCGGATCTAAAGTTATAGACCTCTGGAGCCGGTACTCTAGTCGTGTCGGTAGGATGGCCCGACAGAACGTTTTCTGCGTGGAGTAGCATTTCTACGCTAATCTAAAGGAAAACAGCTTATAGAAACTCTTTAAATATTTGAGCGCGATCCAACAGTCTAATCTAATGTTATGGACCTTTTGAGCCGCTACTCGGGTCGCGACGGTGGTATGGCCCGACCAGACATTTTCTAAGTGAAGTAGCAATTCCAAGCTAATCTAAACTCCTGAAAATATTTGAGCGCGATCCAACGATCGGATCTAAAGTTATGGACCTTTTGAGTCGGAACTCTTGTCAGGTCAGTGGTATTGCACGAACAAACGTCGTCGGTATGGAGTAGCTATGCAAGCATCATCCAAAGGAAAATAGACCATGGAAACTCTTGAAATATTTGAGCGCGATCCAATGATCTGATCTAAAGTTATGGACCTTTTGAGCCAGTACTCGAATCGCGTTGGTGGTATGGCCCGATTGGATGTTTTCTGCGTGGAGTAGAAATTCCAAGATAATCCAAAGAAAAACAGCCCACAGAAACTTCTAAAAAAAATTTGAGCGCGATCAAACTGTCGAATGTAAAGTTATGGATCTTTTGAGCCGGTACTATGGTTGCGTCGGTGGTATGGCCTGTCCGGAAGTTTTCTACGTGTAGTAGCAATTCCATGCTAATCCAAAGAAAAATAGCCACCAGAAACTCCTGAAAATATATGAACGCGATCCAACGGTCGGATCTAAAGTTGTCGACCTTTTGAACCGGTAGTCGGGTCGAGTCGGTGGTATGGCCCGACCGGACATTTTTTGTGTGAAGTTGCAAGTCCACGCTAATCCAAAGGGAAACAGCCATGGAAACTCTTGAAAATATTAGAGCCCGATCCAACGGTCGGATCTAAAGTTATGGACCTTTTGAGCCAATACTCTAGTCGAGTCGGTGGTAGGGCCCGAGTGGACGTTTTCCATGCTAATCAAAAGGAAAACAACCCACGAAAAATCCTGAAAATATTTGAGCGCGATCCAACGGTCGGATCTAAAGTTATGGACGTCTTGAGCCAGAACTATGGTCGCGTCGGTGTTAGGGCCCGACCGAATGTTTTCTGCGTGGAGTAGCAATTCCACGCTAAACCAAAGGAAAAGAGCCCACGAAAACTCCTGAAATTATTTAAGCGCAATCCAATGATCAGATCTAAAGTTATGGACCTGTTGAGCCGGAACTCTGGTCGTGTCGATGGTGTGGCCCGAACAGACGTCGTCGGTGTGGAGTAGCTATGCAAGCATAATCCAAAGAAAAACAGCCCACGAAAACTCCTAAAATATTTGAGCGCGATCCAATGGTCTGATCCAAAGTTATGTACCTTTTGAGGCGGTCCTCGGATCGCGTCGGTGGTATGGCCTGACCGGATGGTTTCTGCATGGAACACAAATTCCATGATAATCCAAAGAAAAACAGCACATGGAAACCCCTAAAAAAATTTTGAGCGCGATCCAACGGTCGGATCTAAATTTATGGACCTTTTGAGCCGGTACTGGGTCGCGTCGGTGGTATGGCCCTACCGGAAGTTTTCTGCATGTAGTTGCGATTCCGAGCTAATCCAAAGGAAAACAACCCTCGAAAACACCTGAAAATATTCGAGCGCGATCCAACGGTCTGATCTAATGTTATGGACCTTTTAAGTCGGTACTCTAGACGAGTTGGTGGTAGGGCCCGAATAGACATCGTTGAAGTGGAGTAACAATGCAAGCTTAATCCAAAGAAAACAGCCCTGATGCGAACCAGCCCAGAAACACCAGCAAGGACCCATTACATGTTCCAAATGGACCAATGACTCGGTCCAAGACAGACATTGAAAGACGCATTGAATGCATTGGTTTTGAAGGTTTCCACCAAGTCAGAATTGAAAGGTCCATTGGAGTATCAAGAGGAGATCCTAGTACATCTTATCCACGTGCAAGAGGGGTCCAATACAACCTTATTTGGGCCAGAGATGAGGGCTTTATTTTTGTTTTGTTAGCTACAGCCCAAGGCTTGTTTGGGCTTAATTCATACTTTGTTTTAAGCTAGGATCCAAGGCTTGTTTGGATTAAGTTATGGGCTTTTCATTTTAGGGTTTTGGGCTAGTTTTGAGTGGACCTCATATAAGTCCACATAAAGGGTCCATTAGGGTTAACTTTTCAAGAACTATTTAAACTCATGTAGGCCAAATTTTTGGCAGCTTTTGATGATTATTATTCTGAATTTTTCAGTTTTAACGTGTGAGAGTGATTCTTGCATTCTTCAGTTCTTGAACGAACTGAATCTGACTTATCGAAGATTAACTGGTTTCGCGGCGTCATTCTACTCATTCCAATAGTGTTGGTGCCTTGGGGCAGGTTTCCATTGTGTCACACTCCTATCAGACCTATTTCGGCTTTCCGGGATCAGATCTCAATCTTGATTGTGGGTTGCGTGACCACGTGATCACGAGGTTCGCATCAGTTGGTATCAGAGCTAGGCTCCGAATCAAGGTCATATTGTTCTGTTATTTTCATTTTTTCTTTAGTGTTCCCTTAAGTTTTTCAGTGTTTGGTTACTAAGCAAAAAAAAAAGAAAAAATTTATATTTTATTTGGTTACTGTCTCTAATCATATCAGTTTATTAAAAAAAAACAAAAGAAATAGAGAAAAGAGTGATTAGTTGAAATTTGAAGGATCATTCAATTTTTGCCGCAGAAACACAAATCTTGGTGAACCATAAGCAAACCCCATCGGAATCAATTTAAACTTCATATTCAGTATATTGGGGGTGGGATCGCATCATATATCATAGTTTGGCTTATTCTGATATTATTTGCTAGAGGTTTTAATTAGAGTTTCAATTCTGCCGCAGAAACACTACTCTTAGTGAACCCTAAGTAAAACACCTTGGAATCTATTGAAACTTCATATTCTGAGTACTAGGTATGCGATCACACCACATATTAAATTTGGGATTATTTTGATATCCGTTTCTGGAGGTTTTAATTGGAGGTTCAATTCTGCCGCAAACTGATCATACAAGGGGTTTGGGTACCTAGACATAAGGGAATGACCTAAAAATTGATTTTTGGTGTTTTCATAGTATTATATTACTAAATATTGAATTTGAGGTCATTTGGAGATCGTTTGGTCTGGGTTTCAATTCTGTTACGTAAAAATTGCGTAATAGGATAGATTTGCGTCAAGTTTGAGAACATGATCTATACTATTTAGATTTGTCTGAATCTTTTAATTTCTCTTATATTTGGGTTATCTAGGAGTCAAGTAATTTTTTTCGCTAATATTTGCTTTTGTTTTATTTTGTGTCTTCGTTTCGTCCACAATTCGCACGAATTTGCATTGCTACTCGCAAAATCGTAATCTTAGTTTCATTTTGCTTTGTTTTCAGTATATTTTTTTGATCCTTAAGTCTGAAAATTATAATTAGAGTGCGCCGTGAAAGCTACTGACTTTGATTTGTTGATTTCAGTTCCTAAAGAACCAAAAGAAAGCAAGTTGTGAGGTAAAAGGCGTAGAGGTGTGAGGATATATTTGTGCTACTGACCAAATTCTGAGATACGGGACTTGTAATTCTGGGGTTTTCGAAGCTCGATCTCTTTGGTTCACCGTTGGATCGTCACCATATTTGAGTATGTTCTCCATCAGAACATGCTCTACATCTTGACCGAAGGGATCATCGTTTCAATCAATGAACTGAGAGATACTGGCCTCGTAATTCTTTGAGATAAGGTGAGTAGCTGCATCTTTTTCAGTGGGTTTTCTTTCTGGAATTCCAATACCAGCTATAAACATGATAATCTCTCATTAGAGCTTTGCTATCTCTAGTATTTGTCTATTGCCATAATGTCTTCATGTTCTGGTGTGGAATCTGTTCCAATGGTTAGCTGTAACATTAAACAACAAAATAAAGTTAAGTCTGGACATACCTTAAGATTAGAGCTAAAAGATATGTTGAATAGTCATCGTATGAAGATATCTCAGTTTCCTAGTGACCATCAAGCTGATTCTGAAGCCAGCATAGAGAAATCCTCTACTCTCGTACATCTTGCTGATCGTACTACATTGATGCGTAAAAGGCTTAGCTACGCAAGAGTTGCGTTGAGATAGATGCTTCAAAGACACTGGTTAAGGAATACGACCTTCGCTGTCCAAATGGGGTATTCGTAACAATCTCAGCTGATTATGAATGGATACCGCCAAGGTGCAATAACTGCAACATCTTTGGACACACCACAGCGATATGTACTACTAATAAAGTTGCTCATCCTACAACGGTGGCAGAGGGTGCGAGGAAAGTAGGAGCTGTGATCTCTAAATCTGCGGATAACAAACAGAATCAGTTTCAATGGCAGGTAGTTGTTAAACGAAATAAGGGTTCTGTAAGTGGTGAGAATGGTCTGTGTGCATCTAAAGTGCATAAGAGTGAGAATGAGAATGGTTGCTCAACATCTGGGATACATACGTCTGATTGTAATGATCATGCGACATCAGATGTGTGCAATGCTGGTTGCCGTGAAGACAAAACTCCCACCTCTCCTCATGTTTTGAGAGACATGGAGCAGGAGGAAGGGGCTACATGTACTGCTTTAGATCAAAGTTTAGTCGTCTCCAATACAGATGCTTGTGTGACCGTGAACTAGGTTCTCTCTACTATTAGTCATGAGCTGAATGTTGATGTTGCAGCAATGGGAGGTGATATAAATGGAGAACGAAATGAGAAGGAGCCGACGTCAATGATTCCAACAAGTCCACAAACTCCGAACTCCACCGATGGGAAAACTGTTAATCAGTCAGCTATTAAGGCTGGAGACTCTCTGGAGAAAAAAAAAAGGGTTCAAAGGTGAATAAGAAATCTGATTCCCCGCGGGGTGGCAGGTCAAGGTAACCTTTATGTTGCTGTTTGTACTCCTCTCTATTTTATTATGATGATTGGATCTTAGAATGTTAGAGGTTTGAATGACCCCATAAAGCATTTAGAATTGCGTCGGCTAATCCATCAAGAGAGGATGGTGTTTTTTGGTTTGGTTGAAACTCGGGTTAGAGAAAAGAATAAAGATAATATTTCTAATCTTCTTCTGCGTAATTGGCCCTTCTTGTACAATTATGATTTCTCTTCCCGTGGTCGTATCTGGGTTTGTTGGAATGCTGATGTGGTGAAGGTGGATGTCTGCGGTATGTCAGACCAGGCTATCCATGTTTCTGTCACTATATTAGCTACCAATATCTGTTTTAATACTTCAATCATTTATGGAGACAATAATGCATCCTTACGTGAGACATTATGGTCTGATATAGTGAGTCGTAGTGATGCATGGGAGTCAACCCCATGGATTCTTATGGGTGACTTTAATGCTATCCGCAACCCGTCAGAAAGGTCAGGAGGGTCTACTACGTGGGATGGTCAGATGGACAGGTTGGAAACATGTATTCGAGATGCGAAAGTGGATGATCTTCGGTATTCTGGTATGCATTATACATGGACGAACCAATGTATTGAGAATCTGATTATGCGGAAGGTAGATAGAGTGCTTGTGAATGAGAAGTGGAATCTGCACTTCCCATTATCGGAAGCGAGATTCTTGCCTGCTGGTATTTCAGATCATTCTCCCATGGTGGTAAAGGTTAATGACAATGTTCAGAACATAAAGAAACCATTCAGATTCTTTGATATGTGGATGGATCATGACGAGTTCATGCCCTTGGTGAAGAAAGTATGGGATCAGCATTCGGGGGGTTGTCCAATGTATCAGTTGTGTTGCAAACTAAGGAAGCTAAAGCAGGAACTTAAACATTTCAATAAGACTCACTTCTTCAATATATCAGATAGAGTCAAAGATGCAAAAGATCAAATGGATAAGGCTCTACAGGAGCTGCAAACAGCGCCTGAGAATCCAACTTTACGCATGCGCGAAAGAGATGCTGTTCGTAACTATGCTTCTACGGTCAGGGCGGAAGAGAGTTTTTTCAAACAAAAGGCAAGGATACAATGGCTTAGCTTGGGGGATCAGAATACTAGCTACTTCCACAAATCAGTAAATGGAAGACAGAATAGAAATAAGCTTCTCTCCGTTACAAGGGAGGATGGGGAAGTCGTTGAAGGACACGAGGCAGTCAAATCAGAAGTAATTGCATACTTCCAGCGTGTGTTGGGAGTGAATCAGATGCCTAGGGTCTTGAACGAGGAAGTGATGCAATCGGCAATTAACTGCAAACTGTCTTCGACTCAACAACATGAACTAGCACAAGAAGTAACAAGGGAGGAGATTAAGAATGCTATGTTTAGTTTGAAAAACAACAAAGCCCCTGGCCCGGATGGCTTCAACGCAAGTTTCTTCAAAAGAATGTGGCATGTAGTGGGGGAAGATGTAATCAAAGTTGTTAGCTCCTTCTTTCAAACTCGTAGAATGCTTAAAGAAATGAATGCTACATCCATTTCCCTTATCCCTAAAGTTGCTAATCCTACAAGGTTGACAGATTTTCATCCTATATCTTGCTGCAATACAGTATACAAATGCATCGCGAAGATTCTAGCTGGGAGAATGAAAGTTGTTTTGCCATCCTTAGTAGGTCCGTATCAGACAGCTTTTATCTCTGGACGGAGAATCAGCGACAATATTCTTTTGTGTCAGGAGCTAATGAAGGGCTATCATAAATCTACGGGTCCGGCTCGTTGTGCTATGAAAGTAGATCTGATGAAGGCTTATGACTCGGTTCGGTGGGATTTCGTTGATGCTACGTTAATAAAAATAGGATTCCCTAGAACAGTGGTTGATTGGATCATGGTGTGTGTTACATCGTGTCAATTCTCAATCAACGTCAACGGTGAACTTGTAGGTTACTTTCATGGGGGTAGAGGGCTGAGACAAGGTGATCCATTATCTCCATATTTGTTTGTCCTTTACATGGAAATCCTGTCAGGGCTGTTCTGCAATATGAGTGCCAATCAAAACTTCAAGTTCCACTGGAGATGCAAGAAGGACAGAATTTCTCATCTTTGCTTTGCCGATGACTTGATGATATTCAGCAAAGGGGATGTACACTCAGTTCATATGATCAAAAATGCGCTCACAGAGTTTCAAGATCTATCAGGTCTATATCCAAATCCAAACAAAAGTGACATCTTCTTGAGCGGTGTGTTAGGTGCTGAGAGGGAACAGATTATCAGTATTCTTGGGTTTAGAGAGGGGGAGCTTCCTATGAAATATTTGGGAGTGCCTCTTATCTCGTCCAGACTAAAGGCTATTGATTGTAAGGGCCTCGTGGATCGAATTACCGCTAAAGTACGACATTGGACCTGCAGAACACTCTCTTTCGCAGGGCGAGTACAACTGATTAACTCAGTTTTATTCTCCATCCAGGTCTATTGGGCATCTCTATTCCTATTACCTGGGCAAGTAGTGAAAAACGTTGAGCAAATTATGAGATCCTTTCCTTGGTCAGGTTCAGATATGAGCACTACTAGGGCTAAAGTGGCTTGGGATCAGGTATGTCTTCCAAAAAAGGAGGGGGGCTAGGCATAAAAAGGATAACAGAATGGAACAAGATTGCCTTGTTGAAACACATTTGGAACTTGTGCAATGACTCGGATGGCTCAATCTGGTCTACTTGGATCAGATCCAATCTCTTGCGAGGTAGGAATTTCTGGACAATCAAGGCGCCAGGAAGCTGCTCTTGGGCTTGGGGAAAGATTCTAAAGCTCAGATCCTTAGCATGGCCGAAGATGAAGCACATTATCGGAGATGGAATGACAACCTCTCTATGGTTTGACAGTTGGCATCCTCACAGCCCGCTCGCTGATACTTACGGTGAAAGATTCATTTATGATTCAGGTATGGAACATAACGCGAGAGTGAACATGCTGATTAATAACTTAGAATGGAGAATTCCTATCACTCACGCTCTTGGCTGGCACCCCATTATAAAAGCTATTCCTTCCACCTCTACTCCTAATGGGCAAAAAGATGAGATTGTTTGGCTGGATTCGCCAAATCAGAGTTTCTCGGTCAAAGTAGCGTGGGAGCAACTAAGAATTCATCGTCAAATGGTTGATTGGCATGACATTGTGTGGTTCAAGAATGCTGTCCCAAGACATGCATTTCTTCTTTGGGTGGCTATCCAATGGAAACTCTCAACGCTGGATAGACTTCATCGGTTTGGTATTCATGGTCCCAATAGGTGCTCACTCTGTCTCCGCAATAATGAAGATCACAACCACTTGTTCTTTGAATGCTCCTTTACGAAAGCATTATGGTGGAATGTTTGTGACAGATGCGACATTCCAAGAATGACAAAAAGCTTGGATGAATGCATTCGATTGGCCACTGTCTCTTGGCATGGCAAAAGTTTCGTCAACTTTTCTCGTAAACTGGGTTTCGCAGCTACAGTGTATTGTATCTGGCAAGAACGGAACGCAAGGATCTTTGCAGATGTGTCTAAAGCTTCGAATTTGGTTTTTGATCAAATCGAATGTATCATTCGCGATAAGCTTGTTTTGATGAGGAATGTTCAACAAACAGATGAAAACATAAGGATCTAAAGACTTTGGAGGGTCAATAACATGGACTCTTAATTTGATGTGTAGCTGGTTGTTTTTGTACCCCTAGCATATCTAGATGGTCTAAGTTTTTGTTTTGTTATGTGGCTAGCCTGTAGCCATTTGTTGGTTTTCGTTTCTGTTCACATTGTAAATCTTGGGTATGCCCATTATATTCTTTGTATCATTTTCTTTTAATACATAAGTCAGCTTACCAAAAAAAAGATATGCAATTAGGGGGGTTTGGATGTTATCTAGGCTAAAGCAAAAGAAAACAGAAAACTATCAAATGAAATTTAATAAAATCAGAAAAATATTAAGAGAACAAACCTTGGTCGCAAGCACACATCCACCTATAGAAATCAGAACTGATCCTGGAAACAAAACATCAATTTATATTTTGAATATTTATCTCTTACTAACATTGGTTAGTTAACGGATCCGCCGTATAACTAACCCTAACCATGAAACAACCACAGTGTCCGCACTAGTAATTTAATTCAGTGGCAGCTTTAAGAACTAAATAAGTTTATTAATCAATAAAACATAACTGTCCGCAGTCTATGTTTGATTTGATTGAATGTTCTCCCTAAGATTAACAACGTAGATCCGCCACAATTATTAAACTCAGTTGCTTCACAAGTTCTTTGATATCAAACTTAGCAATAGATTGTCTACAATCAAAGCTTAGAGTCCACTCTAGCAATTAAAATAAACAATCATAGGAAAAATAAGCATAGGAGAACATACATATTCATCATATAAACTACAAAGAAAAGGTAAAATAAATCTCACAGTTCTTAAAATCCGAAGGTTTCCGTGTCCTTGCAACCAAGAAAACAAGTTTAGTCTTGCATGTTTGTTGAATAACTAATCAAAAAGATGGAAGAATGCATGATTTAGGGTTTCCTAGAGGAGGGGGGCGTTTTTCTCTTGTTGGCTGGCTGCCCCCCTTCTCTTCTCTCATTCTTTTTATATGCTAGGAAACTCTAATCTCTATTTTGTAAAATAGTCCTCCCTTAAGTAGACAATTTACATTTAAGTAGTTCAATAACTATTTTCCTAAAAAAGGAGAAATAGCTTTGCATGAAATCTTCAAGCTTTGACTTAGAGGAGCTAAATTGCTGAAATAAAAAACTTGGATGTCGGTTTAGATGCTTCGGAACGTAATTTGGACTCATTTCTTCACGAAACCTGTTTGCTGGCAGAATTCAGTTGTCATCTTTGAAAAATCATATCTCCCTCATATGAAATCTTTTTTGGCTGAAATTTGGAGCGTTTATAGAAATTTGAGTCAGGAATACAAAAAAATTGAGTTTGCATCAATTGGACTTCTGTAGCTCCAGATATTCAAGTCGGAATGACCGAAGGTCAACACTGGGAGATTGCGAGATTTGACTTTGAAAGCTGTGATTTCCATGCTCTTCCTTAGTTTATTGTCTTGACTTAGATGTCCAGAAAGGTATGGATGTTAGCTTTTTAATGCCACTAGAATCACTTCATTTTGACCTTTAGAGCTCACGCTCTGCACAAAACATCGACTGAAGGTCAAATATGCCAATTACCTCCAATTTACTCCTTTTTGCATCTTTCATCCAAAAGTGCCTTCAAAACATAAAACAAAGAATATCAAGGCATTTTATATATAAAACATATGCTAAACACTAGTTAAATGTGGGTGAAACTATGGAATAATATGATTGCATCAATCGCGCATAAATTTCTTACAGGAGTTTCTGTAGGCTGTTTTTCTTTGGATTAGCGTGGATTTGGCTTCTCCACGCAGAAAACGTCCGGTTGGGCAATACCACCGACATGACCAAAGTACCGACTCAAAAGCTCCATAACTTTAGATCTGACTATTGGATCGCGCTCAAATATTTTCAGGAGTTTTCATGGGCTGTTTTTCTTTGGATTACGTGGATTTGCTAATCCACGCAGAAAATGTCCGGTCGGCGCGTACCACCGACGCTACCACAGTATTGGCTCAAAAGGTCCATAACTTTAGATCTGACCGTTGGATCACGCTCAAATATTTTCAGGAATTTTTGTGGGCTGTTTTCCTTTGTATTATGCTTGCATCGCTACTCCACGCCAACGACATCTGTTTGGGCGATAGCACTAACACGACCAGAGTACCGGCTCAAAAGGTCTTTAACTTTACATCCGACAGTTGGTTCACACTCAAATATTTTCAGGAGTTTCTGTGGGCTGTTTTCCTTTGGATTACCATGGAATTGCTACTCCACGCAAAAAAACATCCGGTCGGGCCATACCATTGACACGATTAGAGTATCGGCTCAAAAGGTCCACAACTTTAGACTGGACCCTTGGATCGTGATAAAATTTTTTCAGGAGTTTCCGGGGGATGTTTTGTTTTGGATTAAGCTTGCATCTCTACTCCATGCCGACGATGTCTGTTCGGGCCATAACACCGACGCGACCAGAAAACCACCTCAAAAGATCCATAACATTAAATCCGAACGTTGGATCGCATTACAATATTTTCAGGAGTTTCTGTGGGCAGTTTTCCTTTGGATTAGCTTGGAATTGCTTCTCATCGCAGAAAATGTCTAGTCGGGCCATACCACTGACACGACCATAATACCACCTCAAAAGGTCCATAACGTTAGATCTTGCTGTCGGATTGCACTTAAATATTTTCAGGAGTTACCATGGGCCATTTTACTTTGGATTAAGCTTGCATCGCTACTCCACACCGACGACGTCTGTTCGAGCCATACCACCGATGCGTCCAGAATATCGGCTCAAAAGGTCCATAACTTTAGTTCCGACTGTTGAATCGCGCTCAAATTTTTTCAAGAGTTTCCGTGGTATGTTTTCCTTTGGATTAAGCTTGATTCGCTACTCCACACTGACGACGTTTGTTCGTGCCATACCACCGATTTGACCAGACTACTAGCTCAAAAGGTCTATAACTTTACATCTGACAGTTGGTTCGCACTCAAATATTTTGAGGAGTTTCCGCGGGCTGTTTTCCTTTGGATTACCATGGAATTGCTACTCCATGCAAAAAACGTACGGTCGGGCCATACCACCGACGTGACCCGAGTACCAGCTCAAAAGGTCCACAACTTTAGACCGGACCGTTGGATCGCGCTCAAATATTTTCAGGAGTTTTTGCGGGCTGTTTTCCTTTGGATTATCGTGGAATTGCTACTCCACTGAAAATGTCCGGTCGAGCCATACCACCAACGCGAGCAGAGTAGCTGCTCAAAAGGTCCACAACTTTAGATCGGACCGTTTGATCGTGCTCAAATATTATCAGGAATTTTCGTGGGCTGTTTTCCTTTGGATTACCGTGGAATTGCTACTACACGCAGGAAGCGTCCGGTTGGGCCATACCACTGACGCGATCGGAGTATCGGCTCAAAAAGTCCACAACTTTAGATCGGACCGTTGGTTCGCGCTTAAAATTTTTGAGGAGTTTCCGCGGGATGTTTTCCTTTGGATTAGCTTGATTTGCTACTCCACGCCGACGACGTCTGTTCGGGCCATACCACCGATGCGTCCAGACTACCGGCTCAAAAGGTCCTCAACTTTAGACCGGACGGTTGGATCGCGCTCAAATATTTTCAGGAGTTTTTGCGGGCTGTTTTCCTTTGGATTATCATGGAATTGCTACTCCACGCTGAAAACGTCCGGTCGAGCCATACCACCAAAGCGAGCAGAGTAGCTGCTCAAAATATCCCCAACTTTAGATCGGACCGTTTGATCGTGCTCAAATATTATCAGGAATTTTCGTGGGCTGTTTTCCTATGGATTATCGTGGAATTGCTACTACACGCAGGAAGCGTCCGGTTGGGCCATACCACTGACGCGATCGGAGTATCGGCTCAAAACGTCCACAACTTTAGATCAGACCGTTGGTTCGCGCTCAAATTTTTTGAGGAGTTTCCGCGGGATGTTTTCCTTTGGATTAGCTTGATTCGCTACTCCATGCCGATGACGTCTGTTCCGGCCATACCACCGATGCGTCCAGACTACCGGCTCAAAAGGTTTATAACTTTACATCTGACAGTTGGTTAGCGCTCAAATATTTTGAGGAGTTTTCGCGAACTGTTTTCCTTTGGATTACCATGGAATTGCTACTCCACGCAATAAACGTACGGTTGGGCCATACCACCGATGCTACCCAAGTACCGGCTCAAAAGGTCCACAACTTTAGACCGGACGGTTGGATCGCGCTCAAATATTTTCAGGAGTTTTTGTGGGCTGTTTTCCTTTGGATTATCGTGGAATTGCTACTCCACGCTGAAAACGTCCGGTCGAGCCATACCACCAACGCGAGCAAAGTAGCTGCTCAAAATGACAACAACTTTAGATCGGACCGTTTGATCGTGCTCAAATATTATCAGGAATTTTCATGGGCTGTTTCCCTTTGGATTGCCGTGGAATTGCTACTACACGCAGGAAGCGTCCGGTTGGGCCATACCACTGACGCGATCGGAGTATCGGCTCAAAAAGTCTACAATTTTAGATCAGACCGTTGGTGCGCGCTCAAATTTTTTGAGGAGTTTCGGCAGGATGTTTTCCTTTGGATTAGCTTGATTCACTACTCCAAGCCGACGACGTCTGTTCCAGCCATACCACCGATGCGTCCAGACTACTAGCTCAAAAGGTCTATAACTTTACATCTGACAGTTGGTTCGCGCTCAAATATTTTGAGCAGTTTTTGCAGGCTGTTTTCCTTTGGATTATCGTGGAATTGCTACTCCACGCTGAAAACGTCCGGTCGAGCCATACCACCAACGCGAGCAAAGTAGCTGCTCAAAATGTCCACAACTTTAGATCGGACCGTTTGATCGTACTCAAATATTATCAGGAATTTTCGTGGGCTGTTTTCCTTTGGATTACCGTGGAATTGCTACTACACGCAGGAAGCGTCCGGTTGGGCCATACCACTGATGCGATCGGAGCATTGGCTCAAAAAGTCCACATTTTTAGATCGGACCGTTGGTGCGCGCTTAAATTTTTTGAGGAGTTTCGGCAGGATGTTTTCCTTTGGATTAGCTTGATTCACTACTCCCAGCAGACAACGTCTGTTCCAGCCATACCACCGATGCGTCTAGACTACTAGCTCAAAAGGTCTATAACTTTACATCTGACGGTTGGTTCGCGCTCAAATATTTTGAGGAGTTTTCGCGAGCTGTTTTCCTTTGGATTACCATGGAATTGCTACTCCACGCAAAAAACGTATGATCGGGCCATACCACCGACACGACCTGAGTACCGCTCAAAAGGTCCACAACTTTAGACCGGACCGTTGGATCGCGCTCAAATATTTTCAGGAGTTTTTGCGGGCTGTTTTCCTTTGGATTATCGTGGAATTGCTACTCCACGCTGAAAACGTCCAGTCGAGCCATAACGCCAACACGACCAGAGTAACGACTCAAAAGGTGCACAACTTTAGATTGGATCTTTGGATCGTGCATAAATTTTTTCATGAGTTTTCGTGGGATGTTTGCTTTTGGATTAAGCTTGTATCGCTACTCCACACTGACGATGTCTATTCAAGCCATAACACCGACGTGACCAAAATACCAGCTCAAAAGGTCCATAACTTTAGATCCGACTATTGGATCGCGCTCAAATATTTTCAGGAGTTTTCGTGGGCTGTTTTACTTTGGATTAAGCTTGCATCACTATTACACGTCAACGAATTCTGTACAGGCCACACCACCGACGCGACCGGAAAACCGGCTTAAAAGGTCCATAACATTAGATCCGACCATTGGATCGTGTTCAAATATTTTCAAGAGTTTCCGTGGGCTGTTTTCCTTTGGATTAAGCTTGCATCGCTACTCCACGTCGACGATGTCTATTCGAGCCATACCACCGACGCGACCAGAGTACCGGCTGAAAAAATCCATAACTTTAGATCCAACCTTTGTATCGCGCTCAAATATTTAAAGGTGTTTCGGTGGGCTGTTTTACTTTGGATTAAGCTTGCATCGCTACTCCACACCAACGACGTCTGTTCGGGCCATACCACCGACGCGATGAGAGTACTACTCAAAAGGTCCATAACTTTAGATTCGATCGTTGGATCGCTCTTAAATATTTTCAACAGTTTTCGTGGGATGTTTTCAATTGGATTAAGCTTGATTCACTACACCACGTCGACCATGTCTGTTCGAGCCATACTACCGACGCGACTAGAGTACCAGCTCAAAAGGTCCATAAGTTTAGATCCGACTGTTGGATTGTGCTCAAATATTTTCAGGAGTTTCCGTGGGCTGTTTTCCTTTGGATTAAGCTTGCATCGCTACACCACACCGACGATGTCTGTTCAGGCATACCACCGACGCAATCAGAGTACCAGCTCAAAATGTCCATAACTTTAGATCCGACCATTGGATCGCGCTAAAAAATTTTCAGGAGTTTTTGTAGGCTGTTTTACTTTGGATTAAGCTTGCATCCCTACTACACATCGACCACATCTATTCGAGCCATATGACCGACGCGATGAGAGTATCGGCTCAAAAGGTCCATAACTTTAGATACGACCGTTGGATAGCGCTCAAATGTTTTCCGAAGTTTCCGCAGGCTGTTTTCCTTTGGTCTAAGCTTGCATCGCTACACCACGCCGACGACGTCTGTACGGGCCATACCACCGATGCGACCAAAGTACCAGCTCAAAAGATTCATAACTTTTAATCTGACTGTTGGATCGTTCTCAAATTTTTTTAAGAAGTTTCCCTGGGCTGTTTTCCTTTGGGTTTGCATGGACTTGTCACTCCATGCATAAAACATCTGGTCCGGCCATACCACCGACGCGACCACAGTACCGTCTCAAAAGGTCCATAACTTTAGATACGGTCGTTGGATCGCGCTCAATTGTTTTAAGGAGATTTTGTGAGCTGTCTTCCTTTCGATTAGGCTTGCATCGCTACTACACGCTAACGTCTGTTTCGGCAATACCACCGATGCGACCACAGTACCGACTCAAAAGGTCCATAACTTTAGATCCGACCGTTGGATCGTGCTGAAATTTTTTCAGAAGTTTTTGTGGGTTGTTTTCTTTTCGATTAAGGTTGCATCGCTACTACACGCCGACGATGTCATTTCCGGCCATGCCACCGACGCGACCAGAGTACCGGCTCAAAAGGTCCATAACTTTAGATCCCATCGTTGGATCGCGCTCAAATTTTTTCAGGAGTTTCCGTTGGCTGTTTTCTTTTTTATTAGGCTTGCTTCACTACTACACGCTGACGACGTCTGTTCAGGCAATACCTCCGATGTGACCACAACACCAACTCAAAAAGTCCATTACTTTAGATCCGACCGTTGGTTCGCGCTTAAATTTTTTCAGGTGTTTTCGTAGGATGTTCTCCTTTGGATTAGTGTGGAATTGCTACTCCAAGCAGAAAATATCCGATCGGGCCATACCTCCGATGCAACCAAAGTACCGGCTTAAAAGGTCCATAACTTTAGATCCGACCATTGGATCTCGCTCAAATTTTTTTTGTTGTTTCTGTGGGCTGTTATTGTATGGATTAGCATGGAATTGCTACTCCAAGCAGAACACGTCATGTCAGGCCAAACCATCGACGCCACCAGTGTACCAGCTTGCAAGGTCCATAACTTTTGATCCGACCGTTGGATCGCGCTCAAATGTTTTAAGGAGTTTCCGTGGGCTGTTGTCCTTTCGATTACCCTTGCATCGCTTCTACACACTGACGACGCCTGTTCGGGAATACCACCAACGTGACTAGAGTACTGGCTCAAAAGGTCTATAAATTTAGATCCGACCGTTGGATCGTTCTCAAATTTTTTCTGGAGTTTTCGAGGGCTGTTTTCCTTTGGGTTAGCTTGGAATTGTCACTCCACGTAGAAAATGTCTGGTCCGGCCATACCACTGACGCGACCAAAGAACCGTCTCAAAAGGTCCATAACTTTAGATCCGGTTGTTGGATCGCGCTTAATTTTTTTAAGGAGATTTCATGGGTTATTTTCCTTTCGATTAGGCTTGCATCGCTACTACACGCAGACGATGTCTGTTCGGGCAATACCACCGACGCGACTAGAGTACTAGCTCAAAAGGTCCATAACTTTAGATCTGATCGTTGGATCGCACTCAAATTTTTTCAGGAGTTTTCGTGGGATGTTTTCCTTTGGATTAAGGTTGCATGGCTACTACACGCCGACGATGTCTGTTTCGGCCATATCACCGATGTGCGCTGAGTACCAGCTCGAAAGGTATATATCTTTAGAGCCGACCTTTGGATCGCGCTCAAATTTTTTCAGGAGTTTCCGTGGGCTGTTTTTCTTTGGATTAAGCTTGCCTCGCTAATACACACCGATGACATCTGTTCGAGCCTGACCACCGATGCGACCAGCGTACCGACTCAAAAGGTCCATAACTTTAGATCTGACCATTGGATCACGCTCAAATTTTTTTAGAAGTTTTCATGGGATGTTTTCCTTTGGATTAAGGTTGCATGGCTACTACACGCCGACGACATCTTTTCGGGCCATACCACCGACGCGACCAGAGTACCGGCTCAAAAGGTCTATATCTTTAGATTCGACCTTTGGATCGCGCTCAAATTTTTTCAGGAGTTTTCGTGGGCTAATTTCCTTTTGATTAGACTTGCTTCTCTACTACATGCAGACGATGTAATTTCCGGCCATACCGCCGATGCAAACAGAGTACCGGCTCAAAAGGCCCACAAATTTAGATCTGAATGTTGGATCGCGCTCAAATTTTTTCAAGAGTTTCGTGGGCTGTTTTCCTTTCAATTAGGCTTGCTTCGCTACTACACGCCGATGACGTCTGTTCAGGTAATACCTCCGACGCACCAGATCAAAGGGTCTGTTACTTTAGATCCGACCGTTGGATCGCGCTCAAATTTTTTCTAGAGTTTTCATGGGCTATGTTCTTTTTTATTAGGCTTGCTTCGCTACTACATGCTAACGACGTCTTTTCGGGCAATACCTCCAACACGACCAAAGTACCAATTTAAAAGGTCCATTACTTTAGATCCGACCGTTGGATCGTGCTTAAATGTTTTCAAGTGTTTTCGTAGGATGTTTTCCTTTGGATTAAGGTTGCATCGCTACTCCACCCCGACAACGTCTGTTCGGGTCATACAACCGACACGACCACAGTACCGACTCAAAAGGTCCCTAACTTTAGATCCGACTATTGGATCGCGCTTAAATATTTTCAAGAGTTTTGGTGGGCTGTTTTACTTTGGATTAAGCTTGCATCGCTACTCCACGCCGACGATGTCTCTTCAGCCCATACCACCGACGTGACCAGAGTAACGACTCAAAAGGTCTATAACTTTAGATACGATAGTTGGATCGCGCTCAAATATTTTTAAGAGTTAGCATGGGATGTTTTCCTTTGGATTAAGCTTGCATCGCTACTACACGCCGATGACGTCATTTCCGGCGATACCATCGACGCGACCAAAGTACAGACTCGAAAGGTCCATAACTTTAGATCCGACTGTTGGATCGCACTCAAATTTTTTAAGGACTTTTCATGGGCTATTTTCCTTTTGATTAGGCTTGCTTCGCTAATACACGCTAACGACGTCTGTTCGGGCCATACCATCGATGTGACTAGAGTACCGTCTTAAAAGGTCCATAACTTTATATCCGACCATTGGATCACGCTGAAATTTTTCCAGGAGTTTCTGTGGGATGTTTTCTTTTGGATTAAGCTTACCTCGCTAAAACACGCCAACGACATCTGTTCGAGCCTGACCACAGACACGACCAGGGTACCGGCTCAAACGGTCCATAACTTCAGATCCTATCGTTGGATCGTGTTTTAAGTTTTTCAGGAGTTTCCGTGTGCTGTTTTCCTTTAGATTTGGCTTGCATCGCTACTAGATGTCGACGACATCTGTTCGGGCCATACCACCAACACGACTACAGTACTCGCTCAAAATGTCCATAACTTTAGATCCGACCGTTGGATCGTGCTCAAATTTTTTCAGGAGTTTCCATGGGTTGTTTTCCTTTCGAGTAGTGTGGACTTGCTAGTCCACACAAAAATTGTCAGGTCGGGCCATACCATCGACACGACCAGAGTACCGGCTGAAAAGGTCCACAATTTTAGATGCGACTGTTGGATCGCGCTCAAATTTTTTCAGGAGTTTTCCTCTGCTGTTTTCCTTTGGATTAAGCTTGCATCGCTTCTACTTGGTAATGACATCTGTTCGGGTCATACCACCGACACGACCACAGTACCAGCTCAAAATGTCCATAACTTTAGATCCGATTGTTGGATTATACTTGCATCGCTATTGCACACCGAATCAACTAAAATTACTTCCCCGACAACGGCGCCAAAATTTGTTGCGATGTCGCGGCGGTCGCACAAATTAATTACCCAAGCTTAAAACACAGCACACAAGATAGTCTAGCAAGCAAGGGGTCGATCCCACGAGGAAGATTCAAGTTAGATTTTTATGCTGGATGATATGGAATTAGGGGGGGTTGGGATGTTATCTAGGCTAAAGCAAAAGAAAACAGAAAACTATCAAACAAAATTTAATAAAATCAGAAAATTATCAAGAGAACAAACCTTGGTCGCAATCACACATCCACCTATAGAAATCAGAACTGATCCTTGAAATGAAACTCCAGCTTATATTCTGAATTTTTATCTTTTCTTAACATTGGTTAATTAACGGATCCGCCGTATAACTAACCCTAACCAACAAACAATCACAGTGTCCGCACTAATGATTTAATCCAATGGCAGCCTTAAGATCTAGATAAATTCATTAATCTTAACAACTAAGTTGTCTGCTTATGTTGCTTTGATCGAATGTTCTCCCTAAGATTAAGAACGTAGATCCGCTACAATTATTAAACTCAGTTGCTTTACAAGTTCATAGACCACAACTCCGGTTTTGATATCAAACTTAGCAATAAATTGTCTACAATAATAACTTAGAGTCCGCTCTAGCAATTAAAATAAACAATCTTAGGAAAAATAAGCATAGGAGAACAAACATATTCATCATATAAACTGAAAAGGAAAGGTAAAATAGATCTCACAGTTCTTGAAATCTGAAGGTTTCCATATCCTTGCAACCAAGAAAATGAGTTTAGTCTTGCATGTTTGTTGAACAACTAATCAAAAAGATGGAAGAATGCATGATTTAGGGTTTCTTAGAGTAGGGGGGCGTTTTTCTCCTCTTGGGTGGCTGCCCCCCTTCTCTTCTCTCATTCTTTTTATATGCTAGGAAACCCTAATCTCTATTTTACAAAATAGTCCTCCCTTAAGTAGACAATTTACATTTAAGTAGTTCAATAACTATTTTCTTAAAAATGGAGAAATAGCTTTGCATGAAATCTTCAAGCTTTGACTTAGAGGAGCTACATTGCTGAAATAAAAACTTGGATGTCGGTTTAGATGCTTCGGAATGTAATTTGGACTCATTTCTTCACGAAACCTGTTTGCTGGCAGAATTCAGTTGTCATCTTTGAAAAATCATATCTCCCTCATATGTCATCTTTTATGGCTGAAATTTGGAGCATTTATAGGCCTTTGAGTCAGGAATCCAAAACAATTGAGTTTGCATCAATTGGACTTTTGTAGCTCTAGATATTCAAGTCGGTATGACCGAAGGTCAACACTGGCAGATTGCGAGATTTGACTTTGAAAGCTGCGATTTCCATGTTCTTCCTTATTTTATTGTCTTGCCTTAGATGTCTAGAAAGGTATGGATGTTAGCTTTTTAATGCCACTAGAATCACTTCATTTCGACCTTTAGAGCTCACACTCTTCATAAAACATCAACTGAACATCAAATCTGCCAATTACCTTCAATTTACTCATTTTTGCATCTTTCATCCAAAAGTGCCTTCAAAACATAAAACAAAGAATATCAAGGCATTTTATATATAAAACATAGGCAAAACACTAGTTAAATGTGGGTGAAACTATCAAATAATATGGTTGCATCACAGCTCAAAAGGTCCATAACTTTAGATCCGACCGTTGGATCGTGCTCAAATTTTTTCAGGAGTTTCCATGGGTTGTTTTCCTTTCGAGTAGTGTGGACTTGCTAGTCCACACAAAAATTGTCAGGTTGGGCCATACCATCGACACGACCAGAGTACCGGCTGAAAAGGTCCACAATTTTAGATGCGACTGTTGGATCACGCTCAAATTTTTCCAGGAGTTTTCCTCTGCTGTTTTCCTTTGGATTAAGCTTGCATCGCTTCTACTTGCTAATGACATCTGTTCGGGCCATACCACCGATGCGACCAAAGTACCAGCTCAAAATGTCCATAATTTTAGATCCGACTGTCGGATCGCGCTGAAATTTTTTCAGGAGCTTCCGTGTGCCGGTTTCCTTTGGATTATACTTGCATCACTATTGCACACCGACAAAGTCTGTTCGGGCCATATCTCCGACCCGACTAGAGTACAGGCTCAGAATGTCCATTAGTTTGGATCCAATCATTGGATCGCGCTCAAATTATTCTAGGAGTTTTCGTGGGCTGTTTTCCTTTTGAGTAGCGTGGACTTGCTACTCCACGCCAAAAACGACCGTTCGAGCCATAACACCGACGTGACCAAAGTACCAGCTCAAAAGGTCCATAACTTTAGATCCACCCGTTGGATCGCGCTCAAATGTTTTTAGGAGTTTTCGTGGGATGTTTTCCTTTGTATTAAGCTTGCATCGCAACTACACGCCGACAGCCTCTGTTCGAGCCGTACCACCGACGCGACTAGAGTACCGGCTAAAAAGGTCAATAACTTTAGTTTCGATCGTTGGATCACTCTCAAATTTTTGAAGTAGTTTTCGTGGGTTGTTTTCCTTTAGATTAGGCATGTATTGCTACTATACGCCGACCACGTCCGTTCGGGCCATAACACCGACGTGACAAGAGTACCGGCTCAAAAGGTCCTTAACTTTAGATTCGACCTTTTGATCGTGCTCAAAGTTTTTCATGAGTTTTCGTGGGATGTTTTCCTTTGGATTAAGCTTGCATCGCTAATACACGCCAATGACGTCTGTTCAGGCCATACCACTGACGTGATTAGAGTACCGTCTCAAAAGGTTCATAACGTTATATCTAACCATTGGATCGCACTCAAATTTTTCCAGGAGTTTCCGTGGGATGTTTGCTTTTGGATTAAGCTTGCCTTGCTACCACACGCCAACAACCTCTGTTTGGGCCGTACCAACGACCCGACCAGAGTACCGCCTAAAATGGTCCAAAACTTTAGATCCGATCGTTGGATCGCGCTCAAATGTTTTTAGTAGTTTTCGTGGCTTTTTTCCTTTGTATTAGGCTTGCATCACTACTACACGTCGACAACCTCTGTTCGGGCCGTACCAACGACGCGACCAGAGTACCGGCTAAAAAGGTCCATAATTTTAGATCCGATTGTTGGATCGCGTTCTAAGTTTTTCAGGAGTTTCCGTGTGTTGTTTTTCATTGGATTTGGCTTGCATCGCTTCTACACGTTGACGATGTCTGTTCGGGCAATACCACTGACGCGACGAGAGTACTGGCTCAAAAGGTCCTTAACTTTAGATCCAATCTTTTGATCGCGCTCAAATTTTTTCAGGAGTTTTCGTGAGATGTTTTACTTTGGATTAAGCTTGCATCGCTAATACACGTCGACGATGTCTGTTCGGGCCATACCACCGATCTGACTAGAGTACCGTCTCAAAAGGTCCATAACTTTATATCCGACTATTGGATAGCGCTCAAATTTTTGCAGGAGTTTTCGTGGGATGTATATTTTTGGATTAAGCTTGGCCCGCTAATACACGCCGACGACGTATAGGCTCAAATGGTCCATAACTTTATATCTGACCGTTGGATCGCGCTCAAATTTTTTCAGTAGTTTTCGTGGGCTATTTTCCTTTAGATTAGGCTTGCATCGCTACTACACGATGACAAACATCTGTACAGGCAATACCACCGACGTGACCAGGGTACCGGCTCAAAAGATCCTTAACTTTAGATCCAAACTTTGGATCGCGCTCAAATTTTTTCAAGAGTTTCCGTGAGATGTTTTCCTTTGGATTAAGCTTGCATTGCTAATACAAGTCGTCGATGTCTGTTCGGGCCATACCACCGACGTGACTAGAGTACCATCTTAAAAGGTGCATAACTTTATATCCGATCGTTGGATCACGCTCAAATTTTTCCAGGAGTTTTCATGGGATGTTTTCTTTTGGATTAAGCTTGCTTCGTTAATACACGCTGACGACATCTATTCGGGCCATACCGCCGATGTGAGAAGCGTACCAGCTCAAAAGGTCCATAACTTTAGATTCGAACCTTAGATCGCGCTCATATTTTTTTAGGAGTTTTCATGGGAAGTTTTTCTTTGGATAACATGGAATTGCTACTACATGCAAAAAAGTCCGGTCGGGCCGTACCACTGACGGGACCAGAGTACCGGCTCAAAAGGTCCAAAACTTTATATGTGACTGTTGCACCGTGCTCAAATTTTTTTAGGAGTTTCCGTGTACTATTTTCCTTTGGATTAAGCTTGCTTCGCTTCTACACGCCGACGATGTCTGTTCGAGCCATACCCCTGATGCGACTAGAGTTCTGGCTCAAAAGGTCCATAACTTTAGATCTGCCCTTGGATCGCGCTCAAATTTTTTCAGTAGTTTCTGTGGTCTATTTTCCTTTAGAATAGGCCGGTGTTGCTACTACACGACCACTACGTCTGTTCGACCAATACCACTGTCGCGACCACGGTACCGGCTCAAAAGATCCATAACTTTAGATCCCACCGTTGGATTGCGTTCTAAGTTTTTCAGTAGTTTCTGTGTGTTGGTTCCCTTTGGATTTGGCTTGCATCGCTACTAGACGCCGATGACGTCTGTTTGGGCCATATCACCGACGTGACTAGAGTACCGTCTAAAAAGGTCCATAACCTTATATCCGATCATTGGATCGCGCTTAAACTTTTCCAGGAGTTTTCATGGGTTGTTTTCCTTTTGAGTAGTGTGGACTAGCACAAAAAACGTGCGGTCGGGCCATACCACCGACGTGACCAGAGTACCGACTCAAAAGGTCCATAACTTTAGATGTGACTGTTGGATCACGCTCAAAATTTTTTTGGAGTTTCCATGTGCTGTTTTCCTTTGGATTAAGCTTACATCGCTTCTACATGGATGGGCCATACCACCGATGCGACCAGAGTACCGTCTCAAAAGGTCCATCACTTTAGATCCGACCGTTGGATCACACTCAAATGTTTTCAGGAGCTTCCATGGGCTGTTTTCCTTTAGATTCCACTTGCATCGCTACTGCACACCGACGAAGTCTGTTAGGGCCATATCTCCAACGCGATCAGAGTACCGGCTCAAAAAGTCCATAACTTTACATCCCACCGTTGGATCACGCTCAAATCGTTTCAGGAGTTTTCATGGGCTGTTTTCCTTTTGAGTAGCATGGACTTGCTACTCTACGCCAAAAAGGTCCGTTCAGGCCATAACACCGACGCGACTAAAGTACCTCCTCAAAAGTTCCATAACTTTAGATCTGACCGTCGGATCGCGCTCAAATTTTTTCAGAAGTTTCCATGCGATGTTTTCCTTTGGATTAAGCTTGCATCGCTTCTACACGTTGACGACCTCTGTTCGGGCCTTACCGCCGATGCAACTAGAGTACCGACTAAAAAGGTCCATAACTTTAAATCCGACTGTTGGATCGCGCTCAAATTTTTTTAGTAGTTTCTATGGGCTGTTTTCCTTTAGATTAGGCTAGCATCGTTACTACACACTGACAACATCTGTTCAAGCAATACCACCGACACGACCACGGTACCGGCTAAAAAGGTCCATAACTTTAGATCCCACCATTGGATCGCGCTCTAAGTTTTTTAGGAGTTTTCGTTTGCTGTTTCCCTTTGGAATTGGTATTGCATCGTTACTACATGCTGACAACATCTGTTCGGTCCATACCACCGGCGCGACTACAGTAGCGGATCAAATGGTCCATAACTTTAGATTCGACCATTGGATCGCGTTCAAATTTTTTCAAGAGTTTTCGTGGGCTGTTTTCCTTTTGAGTAGTGTGGATTTGCTAGTCCACACAAAAAAATCCGGTCAGGCTATAGCACCGACGCGACCAGATTACCGGCTCAAAAGGTCCATAACTTTTGATCCGACTATTGGATCGCGCTCAATTTTTTCAGGAGCTTCCGTGGGCCATTTTCCTTTGGATTAATCTTGTATCGCTACTACACACCGACGATGTTTGTTAGGGCCATCTCACCGACGCGACCACAGTATCGTCTCAAAAGGTCCATAACTTTAGATCCCACCGTTGGATCGCGCTCAAATTTTTTCAGGAGTTTTTGTGGGATGTTTTTATTTGGATTAAGCTTGCATCGCTAATACACGCTGACGACGTCTGTTCAGGCCATACCACCGACGTGACCAGAGTACCGGCTCAAAAAGTCCATAACTTTAAATCCCATCATAGGATGGCACTTAAATTTTTTCAGGAGTTTCCGTGGGCTGTTTTCCTTTGGATTAAGCATGCATCGCTACACGTCGACGATGTCTTTTCGGGCCATACCACCAACGCGACCAAAGTACTAGCTCAAAAGGTCCGTAACTTTAGATTCGACCGTTGGATCGCGCTCAAATTTTTTCAGGAGTTCCCTGGGGTTGTTTTCCTTTGGATTAAGCTTGCATCGCTACTACACGTCGATGATGTCTGTTCGGGCCATAACACCGACTCAACCAAAGTACCGGCTCAAAAGGTCCATAAGTGTAGATGCGACCATTGTATCGCGCTCAAATTGTTTCAAGAGTTTACGTGGGATGTTTTCCTTTGGATTGATCTTGCATCGCTACTACACATCGACGATGTCTGTTCGGGCCATCCCACCGACGCGACCACAGTACCGGCTCAAAAAGTCCATAACTTTAAATCCCATCATAGGATGGCACTCAAATTTTTTCAGGAGTTTCCGTGGGCTGTTTTCCTTTGGATTAAGCATGCATCGCTACACGTCGACGATGTCTTTTCGGGCCATACCACCAACGCGACCAAAGTACTAGCTCAAAAGGTTCGTAACTTTAGATGCGACCATTGTATCGCACTCAAATTGTTTCAAGAGTTTACGTGGGATGTTTTCCTTTGGATTGATCTTGCATCGCTACTACACATCGACGATGTCTGTTCGGGCCATCCCACCGACGCGACCACAGTACCGGCTCAAAAGGTCCATAACTTTAGATCCCACCGTTGGATCATGCTTAAATTTTTTCAGGAGTTTTCATGGGTTGTTTTGATTTGCATTAGGCTTGCATTGCTACTACATGCCCACGAAGTCCGGTCGGACCATACCACCTACGCGACTAGAGTACCAGCTTAAATGTTCCATAACTTTAGAAGCAACCATTGGATCGCGCTCAATTTTTTGCAGGTGTTTTCGTAGGTGTTTGTTTATCTGAATTCATCAATCAACCTTTGATTTATGTGATAGATCTACATTTAATATTAATATTTACCATATATTAAGGTATCTTATAGTAGTAGACATGTTATTATAAAACATGCTTTAGGTAAAGAGTTATTGATACTTCAAGTGTAAAATGATGATATAAAACCTTGATAAGAATGCACTTTTAAGTACTAATCACCCCCCCAACCAGCTTATTATTAATCCTTAGTAATCAAAGCGTTAAGATAGAAACACAATTTGTAAGTTCCACAAAGTAAGGCATTCATCATTCAACTTCCATTAATCTATCCAGATAAATAAACTCTCATTAAATTTATATTTCTACTTTATATTTGTTAAACAAGATATTAATAAACCTTTTTTTTATGTGCTTAATGTATGAAAACATAGATGATGGGGCTTTTGCTGGAAGAAAACAATATTATGTTCTAATGTTTAAAGTTAACTTCCTTGGGTTGGGTTTTTTTTTTCTTCTTTTTTTATATATACATATACAACTTAAAACACAATGCATCTTTAACCCATGTAAAGAGCTTTAGGCTAATGACTCCCAGACTAGTTTTTCTTAGGGCATTAGGTGTTGAGACACCTTTACGAGCTTAGTAACTCGGGTTGCAGATACTGATACATAGATAATGCAATGTTTGATTCCTTTAAGCTTTTCTACTTAACCCATGTAACAAGTGATGCAACCATATTATTCGATAGTTTCACCCACATTTAACTAGTGTTTTGCCTATGTTTTATATATAAAATGCCTTGATATTCTTTGTTTTATGTTTTGAAGGTACTTTTGGATGAAAGATACAAAAAGGAGGTAGTTGGCAGATTTGACCTTCAGTCAATGTTTTGTGCAGAGCGTGAGCTCTAGAGGTCGAAATGATGTGATTCCAGTGGCATTAAAAAGCTAACATCCATACCTTTTTGGATATCTAAGGTAAGAAAATAAAATAAGAAAGAGCATGGAAATCCCAGCCTTCAAAGTCAAATCTTGCAATCTACCAATGTTGACCTTTGGTCATTCCGACTTGAATATCTAGAGCTATAGAAGTCCAATTGATGCAAACTTAATTTTTTTGGATTCTTGGCTCAAAGGGATATAAACGCTCCAAATTTAAGCCCAAAACGATGTTATGAGGAAGATATGATGTTTTAAAGATGACAACTGAATTTTGCCAGCAAACAGGTTTCGTGTAGAAACGAGTCCAAATTACATTCCGAAGCATCTAAACCAATATCCAAGTTTTTATTTCAGCAATTTAGCTCCTCTAAGTCAAAGCTTGAAGATTTCATGCAAGGCTATTTCTTCTTTTTTAGAAAAATAGTTATTGAAGTACTTAAATGTAAACAGTCTATTTAAGGGAGGACTATTTTGTAAAATAGAGACTAGGGTTTCCTAGGATATAAAATGTAAATCCCGAGAAAAAAAAATCAAGACTGGATTAAATTAAAGGAAATAAACTAAACTAAAAAGAAGTGGGGGCAAAACAAATACACTTAAAGAAAATAGGGCCTAAATGCAAATAAGAATAATTATAGAGCATAAGTACTCCCCTTCTCACCAAAAATAGATATGCAAATAACGTAAAGGAAGAAAAGAGTGAGTTTTTATATTCATTTTTACAAATCAAGAGAGAAACACCAAAATTTCAAAAACCCATCTAAGATTAAGGGTTATATATAGAATAAACACTGGTGGGAAAGGGATTAACAAGAAAAAAATTAAACAAGAAGAGAAGAGGGGAGGGCCGGCTGTCATTAGAAAGAAAAGGAGGGATTGAAACCTTGATTCGTACCAGGTAAAGTATTCTAAACTTACTCTTATGAGTCATTTCATGTGAAACCCTAGAAAATTTATGATTTAAATATGCGGATGTATAACCTGCCATGTAAACGTAAGACTGAAAGTGATATATAATGGAGGGGATGACCTCCATAAAATGAATTTTGTTTTAGAATTCATAAAGACAAAGAAACTGGTAACGTGTTTTGATGAATAAAATAATGAGAGAAATGATAAAATGAGTATATTCCAAAATAATAAAATGATCTTAAAGGTTTAGAAGGATAATTGATATTATTTTATGTGAAGATTGAACAAGAAAATTTGGATAGTTGATGAAAAGTCATAAACTGACCAATTTTACATTAGAAAGCAGAGCTCTCAATCCAATCGTCGGATTGGGATGAAATTTTACATGAAGTCTATTAATCTGTTTTCCTACATTGGTGAAAGATATCATCTCAATGAGAGTTTGGTAAAGACTAACGATTTAAGCAGAAACAAACCGGATGGTTTCCATAAAAAAAAAACAAATAATATATAAATACATAAATGAGGGACATAAAAGTAATTAGTAAAACAATGGTGCCTTTAAAAACAGCAAAAGGCCACCAGATTAAAAAAAAAAAGAGAAAAAGAGAGAAAGAAAAACGAAAAGGGGTGAGAGACAATAGAGAATTCGGTTACATAGAGGTGCAGGATTTGGATGAACCAATAATGCTTCGGTGGCCATATCTCTTGAATCCACCGTTGGATCATGTTGAGTTTTGGATATATTGTTCTTCTCACACACTTCTATAAACTGACCGGAGGGATTTTAAGGAGCATAATCCATTGAGCAGCCATCATCATCGGAAGTGTCCAGGAAAACAAAAGGAAATATACCTGCAGGGCAGTTTTGGTCGCCGGCCGATGTCTCTCTCTTCCACCGTTGGATCGTGCCTATTTTTGGATATGTGGTGCACCTAGATGTGACCTACATTCTGCACGGTGGAGATCGGAAACGCACTCTCCGGCAAGGTTTGGTTCATGTTGAACAGTAGCTCATCCATTTTCAGGTTAGTTCAGTTTTATTTATTCAAATCTATGGAGATCCAACCGTTGGATTATTCTGATTTTGAGATATATTGTACACAACACAATGATATATATTCTGACCGTTGAGTTCAAGGAAATAATCAAAGGGGGATGAGTTGTTGCTATTTGAATCTATTGCTAGTCTTAGTAAAACATTTAGGAAGCTTGATTTAATTACATGTTTTGATGAAATGAGAATTGTGTGGGTGTAGGGTTTATGTAAGAGATAATGGTAAAATGTGCTCTTGTTATTAGTGTTGTTATAGATTAATTATGTTGTAAAATGTGTTAGGAAAGTTTTGAAATTTGGATGAAAGGACGACAATAGAGAATTCGGTTACATAGAGGTGCAGGATTTGGATGAACCAATAATGCTTCGGTGGCCATATCTCTTGAATCCACCGTTGGATCATGTTGAGTTTTGGATATATTGTTCTTCTCACAGTCCTCTATAAACTGACCGGAGGGATTTGAAGGAACATAATCCATTGAGCAGCCATCATCATTGGACGTGTCCTGGAAAACAAAAGGAAATATACCTGCAGGGATGTTTTGGTCGCCGGCCGATGTCTCTCTCTTCCACCGTTGGATCGTGCCTATTTTTGGATATGTGGTGCACCTAGATGTGACCTACATTCTGCACGGTGGAGATCGGAAACGCACTCTCCGGCAAGGTTTGGTTCATGTTGAACAGTAGCTTGTCCATTTTCAGGTTAGTTCGGTTTTATTTATTCAAATCTATGGAGATCCAACCGTTGGATTATTCTGATTTTGAGATATATTGTACACAACACAATGATATATATTCTGACCGTTGAGTTCAAGGAAATAATCAAAGGGGGATGAGTTGTTGCTATTTGAATCTATTGCTAGTCTTAGTAAAACATTTAGGAAGCTTGATTTAATTACATGTTTTGATGAAATTAGAATTGTGTGGGTGTAGGGTTTATGTAAGAGATAATGGTAAAATGTGCTCTTGTTATTAGTGTTGTTATAGATTAATTATGTTGTAAAATGTGTTAGGGAAGTTTTGAAATTTGGATGAAAGGACGACAATAGAGAATTCGGTTACATAGAGGTGCAGGATTTGGATGAACCAATAATGCTTCGGTGGCCATATCTCTTGAATCCACCGTTGGATCATGTTGAGTTTTGGATATATTGTTCTTCTCACAGTCCTCTATAAACTGACCGGAGAGATTTGAAGGAACATATTCCATTGAGCAGCCATCATCATCGGACGTGTCCTGGAAAACAAAAGGAAATATACCTGCAGGGATGTTTTGGTCGCCGGCCGATGTCTCTCTCTTCCACCGTTGGATCGTGCCTATTTTTGGATATGTGGTGCACCTAGATGTGGTCTACATTCTGCACGGTGGAGATCGGAAACGCACTCTCCGGCAAGGTTTGGTTCATGTTGAACAGTAGCTTGTCCATTTTCAGGTTAGTTCGGTTTTATTTATTCAAATCTATGGAGATCCAACCGTTGGATTATTCTGATTTTGAGATATATTGTACACAACACAATGATATATATTCTGACCGTTGAGTTCAAGGAAATAATCAAAGGGGGATGAGTTGTTGCTATTTGAATCTATTGCTAGTCTTAGTAAAACATTTAGGAAGCTTGATTTAATTACATGTTTTGATGAAATTAGAATTGTGTGGGTGTAGGGTTTATGTAAGAGATAATGGTAAAATGTGCTCTTGTTATTAGTGTTGTTATAGATTAATTATGTTGTAAAATGTGTTAGGGAAGTTTTGAAATTTGGATGAAAGGACGACAATAGAGAATTCGGTTACATAGAGGTGCAGGATTTGGATGAACCAATAATGCTTCGGTGGCCATATCTCTTGAATCCACTGTTGGATCATGTTGAGTTTTGGATATATTGTTCTTCTCACAGTCCTCTATAAACTGACCGGAGGGATTTGAAGGAACATAATCCATTGAGCAGCCATCATCATCGGACGTGTCCTGGAAAACAAAAGGAAATATACCTGCAGGGATGTTTTGGTCGCCGGCTGATGTCTCTCTCTTCCACCGTTGGATCGTGCCTATTTTTGGATATGTGGTGCACCTAGATGTGGTCTACATTCTGCACGGTGGAGATCGGAAACCCACTCTCCAGCAAGGTTTGGTTCATGTTGAACAGTAGCTTGTCCATTTTCAAGTTAGTTCGGTTTTATTCAGATCTATGGAGATCCAGCCGTTGGATGATTCTGATTTTGAGATATATTGTACACAACACAATGATATATATTCTGACCGTTGAGTTCAAGGAAATAATCAAAGGTGGATGAGTTGTTTCTATTTGAATCTATTGCTAGTCTTAGTAAAACATTTAGGACATGTTTTGATGAAATTAGAATTGTGTGGGTGTAGGGTTTATGTAAGATATAATGGTAAAATGTGCTCTTGTTATTAGTGTTGTTATAGATTAATTGTGTTGTAAAATGTGTTAGGGAAGTTTTGAAATTTGGATGAAGGGACATTGAGTTCGTTGATTTAATGGATATATGTTTTTAGGCATTAAAAAGGATTGGGTCTAGTTGTAATTGAAAGAAAACTTGAAGAAATCTTTATCCTCCATTTAATGCAAAGATTCGGCCTAGACATATAAATGAGAGGATGAGCTTAATTGTTTTAATTGCTATGGAATTTGAGTTGAATGAGGTTAAAATAGATATGAAATGAATTGGTAAAGGTTTATATGGAATAATTGAAAAGGGAATCATCCCTCACCATGAATGAAGGCATTCGGCCAAATGAAGAAGAAATAAGGAGATAAGACTTTGATTCATTTTCTATGAAAACTAGGTATGGATGCATATATTTGTATAAAGAAAATTAGGTAGAGTGTCAATTGGAAGAATTTTAAAAAGATTCAAATTCTCATCATAATATGGAATCCAACCAAAAATGAAAATCTTGAACTTGAGTTTATTCGACCTAATGTTATGGGGATTTTTATGGGATTGTGGTTTGTTGAATGCCAAATGAATTGTGTTATGTTTGAAATAATAGATTAATGTGAGGAAAATGTCATTTTGTGGAATTTTAACGCTGTCCAAATGGATAATAAAAGAGGAGGAAAAGGTTAAATTAAGGCGTACATGGAATTATGATGAAAATATGTTGTTAAATTTACTTAAGATGAAGTAAAGTGGACTTATGAAAAAGAATTGGAAAACTCATCATGAAAATAAATAAATAAAAAATAAGGTCATTCGGCCAAGAGTTGGTTTGATAAGGAAAATGAATTAGTTTCAATGGTATGAATAAATGCAAGGATGTGATGTTACTAAGTCTGTACATGAGGGATTGAGTAGACAAAAAATAAAATAAAATAAATTAAGATTGTTAGGTCATGTTTAAAGATACTCAGTCTGGAAAAACAAGTCATGAAAAGAAAGGAAATAAATAAATAAATATGCAAATGCATGTGTCATGCGATTCTAAATTTAAATGAATTTTAGAATGGAATGTTCAATTATGGTGGAGCCACATTTGATATGTATCTTTAATGATACAGGAGAGATTGCAAAATCTGTTCAGTAGCATGAGACTTTTGCGCGAGTTCAAGCATTAGGTAGGTGACTTACTCCTTCCTTTTTCATATGTTGAATAATGAAATACTTTAACATGAATATTACCATATTGTGTTATAACCGATATTAGCTTGTTGAACGCTTAAATGTTGGCAAATGGTTGATTAGCTTCGGCTAATGGCATCCGAATGGAGTTATAGAACTCCAACTATGGGTCACCAACCGAGACTGGGTCATGATAAATCTTATAGGATAATAGGTCTGGTTCGTTGATGAGAAATTTTAACTATTTTAGAGGCAAAACTGAGTTCTCCTTCCTCTAAAGAAATTGTAGCCTCATGTCTTAGCTTTCTAACAAGACTAATCTTGCTTGAATCGGAGTTCTATAACTCTAGATATAGTTAAAAACCTGAGGAGAGGTCCGAGAGTAATAATTGGACAGTAACAACTCAAAAATGAGACAGTAACAGTTCACAAACAAGACAGTAACAGTTCAAAAATGAGACAGTAATGGTTCAATATCTAAACAGTAATAGTTCAAAAATGAAACAGTAACAGTTCAATGTCTAGACAATGACATTTTGGGATTTAAGTAGAAACAATTCATATATATATAGGAATGATAACTGTGGTTGGACAAAGAATGACAAAATTAATGGGTGAAATGAGAAAAACGTAAAATATTAAGAAATGATTGAAAGAAAGACTTATTGGTTTTTGATATTGTTATAATAAAACATATCCTTGAGTGAGAAAAATTTATGAGATAAACCTGTGAATTTCAAGAGGGACCATAGGCGTGGTGCAATAGCAGTAGCAGGGGAGCACGAGTAGAGCTTCTATTGCAGGTAGGTGAATCGCACCTATACTTCCTAGTTAATTCCATGATTTATTTATATTACCAATGTGCAATGTGAATTACTGAATGTATATGTATTCAAGGTGAAAAGTTGTTGTGTGAATTGCCAAATGATGAAATTATCACTAACAAAAGAAATATGAGAAGTGCGATTTGAGGCGTAAATTAACATACATTTAGTGTATGTTAGGATCTCGGGTAAGGGGATCGCCACGATTGGACTAGCATACATTTAGTGTATGTTAGGATCCCGGGTAAGGGGATCACCATGATTGTATTAGCATACATTTAATGTATATTAGGATCCCGGGTAAAGGGATCGCCATGATTGGACTAGGACTAGCATACATTTAGTGTATGTTAGGATCCCGGGTAAAGGGTCCGCCATGATTGGACTAGGACTAGCATATATTTAGTGTATGTTAGGATCTCGAATAAGGGGATCAACATGTATTGGCTAGCATACATTTAGTGTATGTTAGGATCCCGAGTAAGGGGATCACCTTGCATCGACTCCTATGGGGTGATGATGATGATACTAGTGAAATTTGTATCAGTAATGTGATAAGCAAAAAAATAATCATGTTTGATTTCATAAAGTCTGGAATGAAGGTTGAAAGTAGCAGAGGGAACAGTTATTAATAGTTGGATCAGGAAGAGATACTAATAAAAACTAGAAGGGAGAAGCGAATGAACTATGAATCCATTTTACCCTGTTGAAATTGTTAAGTATTCGTGTTGTTATATTTATTGTAATATTCACCTTTCAATAATATATATTTTGTTTCAGGATCATCGCATGCATGACAGAAGTAGATCCTAGCTTATGTTCCCTTCTTGTAATCTAGGTTCTAGGGAGTATACCCTTGTATTTTGTAAACATAAAATGTTTGTATAACTTAATTTGTATAATTAATATTTAAACTTGATTGAATCAATTTAACCCTGTAGTTCATATAACCATATTTCATGTCTATGTATTTATATCTATTTATTTTTTTATCCATCCATAATGATATTTTGTTATCTAAGCATATCTTAAATATTGTGGTTAATGGGTGTGAGTATAAATGTGGAATTAAAACTCAGGATAATTGGGTTGGGAATTAAGTTATGAGATGCGAGCTATTAGAAGTGTAAATAGATTCCATGTCAATAACTTGGAACCTTCCGGTATAGGGGGGACTTCGTCGAAATTCCGGTAGATTTTAATACAAAGACCATGAATATATATATATATATATATATATATATACACACACACACACACAAAAAAGAAAAAAAATACTCTATTTTTTTCGATTGACATGAGATTGTCGTTTTATCCCGGAATGGGGGATGTTACATAAAAAGAATGAGAGAAAGAAGGAGGGTAGCAAGCCAAGAGGAGAAAAATGCCCCCTACTCTAATAAACCCGAAATCATGCATTCCTCCATCTTTTTTATTAGTTGTTCAACAAACATGCAAGGCTAAACTCGTTTTCTTGGTTGTAAGGACATGGAAACCTTCGGATTTTAAGAACTGTGAGATTTATTTTACCTTTTCTTTTCAGTTTATATGATGAATATGTTTGTTCTCCTATGCTTATTTTTCCTATGATTGTTTATTTTAATTGCTAGAGCAAACTCTAAGTTTTTATTGTAGACAATCTATTGCTAAATTTGATATCAAAACTGGAGTTGTGGTATATGAACTTGTGAAGCAACTGAGTTTAATAATTGTGGCTGATCTAGGTTATTAATCTTAGGGAGAACATTCAATCAAATCAAACATAGACTGCAGACAGTTATCTTTTCTTAATTAATCAACTTATCTAGTTCTTAAGGCTACCATTGAATTAAATTACTAGTGCGGACACTGTGGTTGTTTGATGGTTAGGGTTAGTTATACGATGGATCAGTTAACTAACCAATGTTAAAAAGAGATAAATATTCAAAATATAAATTAATGTTTTATTTCCATGACCACTTTGATTTCTATGGGTGGATGTGTGCTTGCAGCCAATATTTGTTCACTTGATAATTTTCTGATTTTATTAAATCTTATTTGATAGTTTTCTGTTTTCTTTTGCTTTAGCCTAGATAACATCTAACCCCCCCCCCAAATTACATATTATCTAGCATAAAAATCTGACTTGAACCTTCCTCGTGGGATCGACCCCTTGCTTGCTCTATACTATATTGTGTGTTGTGTTTGAAGCTAGGGTAATTAATTTGTGCGACTGTGACATCACAACAATAAGCTTTGGGCCAATAGCTCCTAAGTCAGTTGACTTTAAGGTATATGGTGTTAAAACACTCCTTCGGGCTTAATTGCTTAGGTTAGGGAGGCCACGAAACCAAACTTATCTATGTTTTTATTATCATCAATATTATCAATTTTTTTTTTTTGCAAATTATATATTATCACTTTCCCTTAGTTGTTACCTTCAACAAAAAAACATAAATAATGTAATAATCCAATGTGCAACCCACAATCATATGTTAAAGTGTGTGTGTGAAAATGAAGGTTTAAGAATACTTGTTAAATGAGTATATGAGCATAATCAAGTGATAACAATGCTAGAGTTTGTAAACCTGAATATTTCAAGAAGTATTCTGATAGACCTTGATAAGGATACTTACTAAGAAGAGTCTCAAGAGTCAATAAAATTTCCTCCTTACTCTGCCATCCTAATAAGGATACTTATTAAGATGCATATCAAGAGTCAATAAAATTTCCTCCCTAATAAGGATACTTATTAAGATGCGTCTCAAGAGTCAATAAAATTTCCTCATTACTCTGCCATCCTAATAACAATTTTGTCAAAAGGTTTTAATAATAGCAAGAATAGTTAGTAAGTTAGTTTTTTTTTTGTCAGCTACTACTCTTTCCCCCCCAACCAAAACGAGACATTATCCTCAATATCCTAAGGTAGAAAGATAGAATATAGAAGAAATCACTTGAAATAGCGAGCACTGACAAACCTGAAACACACTTAAACAAATATAAGAAATAACAAAACAAAATACTATGTTATTAATAAAACTAAAAGACATAAGGTTTCACAAATGAAGGCTCAAATCTAATATAAGCTTTTTACGGTTTTCACAAATGAGAAATTGAAAATACAATCATATCACCTATATGTATGCCAGCTGTAGTCTCACACACTCTCTCTCTTTTTATTTATTTATTTATTTTGAAAAAGCATGTGTATGTACAGGTAGTTGTAATTGTGGCTCACATCTTCCCTTGGTTTTACATCCAAGAACGGCTTAAGCGCCCTCCATGGTTCAGGGATAGACTTCCCATCTAGTTTTCTTAAAAACTAGCAAACAAGGTCTTTTTTAGTCAAATTCCCAAGACTAAGTCAAGCATGTTGTTTATGGAATTGTGACTATAAATCATGAATTGCACAATGTATATCTCCACTAAGATGCGTCTCAAGAGTCAACAGAAGATTATCTACAGACCCTTTACTCAGGCCATCCTTAATGAATTGTATTTTATCTTCACGGTTTACATACAACATTCCTAAAAAATGACATGTTGCATTACAAGTCCATCTGGCATATCCGTGACAGACTTTTAGTCGTTTTGCATGACATTTCTTTGCAAAAGTGCTTTTACATGTTACAGGCATGTGTGAAATGAAAGAATTAGAGGACTCACCTGATAATCGGACATTTGCTTCAATTAGCTAGTGAATATCTTCAGGAATTCCATGATTCATTAACAAACTCAATCTTGCACACCTAGCACGGTAAATTTTTGCAATCGTATTGGAAGACAAAGTGGAAAAATACATTTTCAATTTTTCAAGAGTGGTGTCCATTTTCAAATGAGAATTGGAGAAGAGATTTAAAGAAGGGAGAAAGAGTAAAGAAGTGCACAAATATATACAGATATCAGTTATTATGGAAAATTGAAACAACCAACTTAAGTCATGGAGTACCATTATCCGTCATTTGACCAAGTTGAGAGAGAATAGCAAAACAAAAGTTACACCAAAACAAAACAAAAAACAATGTGAGAAAAAGAATCAATCTTTATATACAAGATCACTCAATTTAATAGAGTCATTTTCAATTGAAAAATTGTCAAAATAAACTTTCAAATAATGTCCATTTACCTTGAAAACATTGCTATTCTTTCAATTCTCGATATCACAGGCCCCATATGGATACATATGTTTCATAATAAAAGGACCGCTCCATCTTGATCTTAGTTTTTCAAGAAATAAATGGAGTTAAGAATTATAAAGCAAGACTTTTTTACCAACATTGAATGTTTTTCTCAGTATTTTCTTGTCATGAAACTCTTTGATTCTTGCTTTATGAATTCTTGAATTTTCATGTGCATCATTTCTTATTTTCTTAAGCTCATTTATTTGCAATTTTCGCAGCTGACTAGCATCATCAAGGTTTGAATTGAAAGCTTTAATAGCCCAATAAGCTTTATGTTCAAGTTCCACAGGCAAGTGACAAGGTGTTCCATAGACTAGTCTATAAGGTGACATACCTAATAATGTTTTATAAGCAGTTC